>CAUYQG010177080.1:0-10498 GCA_963574415.1 Tarsius wallacei
TGTGTGTGTATTTAAGTTATTAGACTGTGTATACAAATCTTTTATATACTTTCAAATTTCATGTCTCTTGACCTAACACTTCCTGAAAAGCAGACAGATAATTTCAAGTGTAACAAAGAGAAAACTCCTGAAAAATCAGACCCCGGAGGCCCAGACAATGGAAGTCACCAACAACTGGCCCAGGAATATGACAGGATTAGGGAATGGATGAAAAGAGTGAATAAGTCTCAAGACAAGATGCAACACTGAAAGAACTTGTAACAAATATTTTGGCAATAAAAAATTTCATCCAGGAAATAAATAACAAGATGACAAGCATGGAAAGCAGAATTATCTAGCCAAAGAAGGAATCTCGGAACTTGAAGACCAGAACATGGAATTAACCCAATCTGTAAAAAACATAGAAAAAAGACTCTGAAAGAAGGAACAAAGCCTGCAAGAGATGTGCAATTATATCAAGAGCCCAAACCTATGCCTGTTTGGTATCTCAGAAGAAGAAATGGAGATCACCTTGGGGCAAGTATTCCAGGAGGTAATCCAAGAAAACTTTCCCCATCTCACCAGAGATGTGACCAGCCAAGCACAAGAGATACAGAGAACCCACACAAGACTTCAAATGAGAAGACCAATCCCTAGGCACATAGTTATTCACCTACACAAAGTAGGCACAGAAGAAAAAATCCAAAAGGCAGCAAGAGAGAAAGGTCAGACTACCTACTGGGGAAAACCAATCAGAATAGCAGCTGACCTATCAGCAGAAACACTACGAGCAAGAAGGGACTGGAGAACAATATTCAAAGTTCTCAAAGATAAACAATTTCAACCATGAATTTCCTACCAAGTCAAGCTGAGCTTTATCAGTGATGAAAAATTAAAATCATTCTCAGACATCCAGTCCCTAAGAGAATATGCAGTTTCCAGGCCAGCTCTACAGGAGACACTTGAAAAAGGTATTAAGCACAGAAAAAAGAAAAAAAAGAATGACCACACACTTCTCAAGAGAACAGCAGAGCACAAAATCAACAGAGAATACAGTGCAACAAGAAACTTGAAAACACACACGTACATCAACCCCAAAGCCAAAAGAAAACAAGCAAACAAAGAAAAAACTTTATGAGAACCTCATGACAGGGATAAACAATCACATTTCAATAATCATCCTGAATGTGAATAGACTAAATGCACAACTGAGAAGACACAGAATGGCAAACTGGATAAGAAACCATGACCCCATTATTTGCTGCATCTGGGAGACTCGACTCACTACAAGGGACACACACAGACTCAAAGTTAAAGAATGGAAAACGAGTTTCCAGGCAAATGAGTCACAAAAGAAGGCAGGAGTTGAGATCTTAATATCAGACAAAACAATCTTTAAGCTATCAAAAATTTTAAAAAATGGAAAAGGACACTACATAATGATAAAAGGTTCAATCCAACAACAAGAAATATTCATCCTAAACATATACGCACCCAACACAGGAGCACCAGCATTTATAAAGCAACTACAAAGTAAACTAAAAAAAGATATTGACTCTAACACTATTATAGCAGGGGACTTGAATACCCCTCTGACAGCCCTAGATAGATCATTGAGGCAAAAAATCATCAAGGAGATCCAGAACCTAAACTTGATACTCAACCAAATGGACTTAATAGAGACCTTCAGATTATTCCACCCAACAACCACAGAATATACATTCTGCTTATCACCACATGGAACGTACTCCAAGATCAATCACATCCTTGGCCATAAATCAAGCATGAACAAATTCCATAAGGTTGAAATCTTGCCATGCACATTCTCAGAACTCAGTGGAATACAAAAAATATGAACACCAACAACATTTCCCCAAACCCCACAAAGACATAGACAACAACATGATGTTGAACAACTACTGGGTCAACACTGAAATCAAAGCAGAAATTAAAAGCTTCCTGGAAACAAATGAAAATGAAGAAACATCTTACTAAAACCTCTGGGATGCCATGAAAACAGTTCTAAGCGGGGAATCTATATCTCTATGAGTACACATCAAGAAAATTGAAAGATCACAAGTTGAGATCCTAACAAATCACCTAAGGGAGCTAGAAAGAGAAGACCACCAAAACCCTAACTTTAACAGAAGAATCCAAATCACCAAAATAACATCCCAAATATGGGACAGAGAAGACAAAAATATCATAGAAAACATCAACAAAACAAAAAGCTAGCCGGGCTCGGTGGCTCAGCCTGTAATCCCGCGCCTTTGGGAGGCTGAGGTGAGTGGATTGCCTGAGCCCGCGTGTTCGAGACCCGCCTGGGCAAGCGAGACCTCAACTCTACAATAAATCAAAAAATTAGCCAGGCGTGGTAGCGTGCGCCTGTAGTTCCGGCTACTTGGAAGGCTGAGGTGGAAGGATCGCCGGAGCCCAGCAGGTCGAGGCTGCGGTGGCCGGGAGCGGCCACTGCACTCCAGTCTGGGTGACAGAGTGAGACTCCAACTCAAAAAAAAAAAAAAAAGAAAAAAGATGTGGGGTAAAATTCAGGATTAGGTATACAAATGTTGATTATGTAGGTACCCTTGTTGATGAGGTGTGCCCCTTCCTCTCTTGGAAGTTTCACACTACTGCTAATTCCTTTCTTATAGTATTATGATAATTGTTCAAATTCCGTTTATGGGTGGGAACATATAGTACTCCGTTCTTTGTTTCTGTGATAGATCACCGAGTATGATTGACTCTAAATCCATCCAAGTTGTTGCAAAGTCTATTTGTTTGTCCTTCTTTATGACTTTTAATTTAGCTTTTATATCAAGAAGAGAAATTTTATCTTATTTTTCTTTTGAAAATATTTTAGCTATTCTAGGGTCTGTGCCTTTTCCTAAAATGCTTAAAAAGAGTTTTTCTATACCTGCCATAAATATCACTAAAATTTTGATATGAATTGTTTTAAATATTGATAACATTTGGGAGAAAATTAACGTCTTTACTATGTTGAGCCTTCCAATTCATGAAGGTGGCATGTCTATTTATTTGTCTTATTTGATTTTAACCAACATTTTAAAGTTTTTAGCATACAGATTCTGAACATTTTTTAAAGTTTGCATTTATGTAATTATTTTTAAATGATTCATTTTTATTGATACTGATGGGGTTCTGAAAACAACACCTCAAAATATGGTACCTTGCCAAATTTAATATTATAAGCTAAAGGAATTCAAGAAAACCACAGAAACAGCAGAAAGATCTTTCTGATTTTCTCCTTCTCTTCTCTCCTGAAGCAGACTTTAAGACTCTCATATGAAAGCTGCCTAACCTGTACCCTTTTGAAAAGAACATCTGTATCTCTGAAGATGTATCACAATAGAGAAGTATCAGAATAAACAGTCCTTGCTAAGTCCCCCCCCAGTTTATAACCATTCAATTATACTCCCTTTGTCTAATCACATATGTCAATGACTGTTCAGGCATCATCAAACCTAAGTGTCAAAATACATACATTTAATAATTTTTCCAGTCTTTATTTTCTTATGAAGGTTCTTATGTCATGTAAAACTCATTAAATACATATTTCTTTTGTTTATACGTCTTTTGTTATATTGGACTTAGTCATGCATTTAAGATAGAGGGCCTCATCAATAAGGGTACCTGCATAATTAGCATTTGTATACCTAACCCTGAATTGTACCCACATCTTTATAATAAAAAATAATTTTAAGAAAAGATAGAGGGAAAGTTTTTTTTCTGCAACATCATCAAAATGGTTTTGAAGTTTTAATTTCAATTTTTACATGTTCATTGTTAGTGTATAAAAATATACTTAAACATTGTATACTGATTTTTTAAACCTGTGACTTTGCTGCACTTGCATGTTAGTTCTAGAAATATATATTAGATTCCTTGGGATTGTTTATATAGATAATGATGCCACCAGTTAATAGGGACTTTTTTTTTTAACTAACTGCATTGGATGGAATTTCTAGTACTCTGTTGAATGAGAATGGCAACAGTAAACATTGTTTTTTCTATGTTTCCTACCCCAGGAAGAAAAGCATTGTCTTTTATCTTGTGATATCAGCTATAGATCTTTTATAAATGCTATTTGCATAATTTTCCATCTATTTTTATTTTTCTGACTTTTAAAATAATAAATTGTTGGATTTTGTCAAATATTTTTGTGTGTCAATTTATATAGTCATATAATGTCTGTTTTAGGTTATTGATATTCTGGATTACATTGATTGATTTTGAATTGTTGAACCATTCTTGCCTACCTGGAATAAATCCCAGTTGACCCTGTTGCATAATTTTTTATATTTTTAAATTTGAGAATATTTCGTTATTTTGTATCTAAGTTCATGAAAGATATTGAATTGTAAATTCATTTTTCTGTTGTTTTTTTGTCTTTTGTTTTGATGACAGCATAATATTGGCTTCTTAAAATGAATTAGAAAGTGTACTTTTGTATTTTCCAAATTATATTATATGGAATTAGTGTAATTATTTTGTAAATGGTAAAATTCTCTTATGAAAATTTCTATGCCTTAAGATTAATTTTTGAGATATTTTTAAAATATACAATTTATTTTATGATATTCAAAGTATTCAGATTATTTATTCTATCTTGTTTGGTTTTGAGAACTTTTTCTTCCAAATTTTGGAGTATGAGCATAAAGTAATTTGTAGTACTTTTCCCATATTACCTTTGTTTTGTCTTAGTAGAATTAGTTGCGCAGACAAGGGTTAATGTAGTAGGTGTAAGGCTTCTATATTTAGTAAGGCTTGCTTGCAAGGTTGATTTTTGGTTGTCATATGAAAACTTGAATTTTGTGTTTCGCTCCATTCTGTAACTCATATGAGTTGTTTACCTACTCTGTTTATGGAAACAATATAGTTTATGTTGAACAATCTGCTTTTTTATGGGGATCTGGGATTTTAGCCCATGTTAGGCAGAAGTTGACTGTGTGATCAGCCTCCATTAAATACCTTATGTGCTGGGTCTTTTATGGGCTCCCCTTGGTAGCAATATTGCAGACACATCGTTGTATGTTTGTTACTGTAGAAAGAGTGTGATCTGGGTACCTTCTTCCTGGAGGAAGATAATATAAGGAAGTCTGCATACTGATTCCTCCAGGCTCCTACTATATCTTTTCTCCTTGTTATCTATCTCTGTATCCTACTACATCACTGTAATAAGTCTTAATTGTGAATGCAATTATGTACTGAATCCTATAATCCTTTCTAGTGAATCTCCACATGTGGCAGTGGTTTTAGGGCAAAACCCTGGTGTTTGGAAGACTATGGAGTATCGATGGTAAGAGAAAAAAAAGAGCTAAGCTGCTGTCTATTGTAAGTGGTGAAAAATTTCCCATAGAAATTTTAAATATTAGCTCTAGCCTTAGGAAAGTTGGCTGTCTGAATACCCTGGCTACTTTTATCACAGCTAATTAATAAGAGGAGAATAAGCCAGGCTCGGTGGCTCAGCCTGTAATCCCATGCTTTGGGAGGCTGAGGTGAGTGAATTACCTGAGCCCGCGGGTTCGAGACCCGCCTGGGCAAGCAAGACCTCATCTCTATAATAAATTTTTAAAAAATAGCCGGGCGTGGTAGCATGCACCTGTAATTCCAGTTACTTGGAAGGCTGACGCAGAAGGATTGCCGGAGCCCAGCAGGTCGAGGCTGTGGTGGCCGAGACTGGCCACTGCACTCCAGTCTGGGTGACAGAGTGATACTCCAACTCAAAAAAAAAAAGAGGAGAATAAGCAGGTCATGTGATGCTTTCCCACTTTTTCTTTAGATTGGAGGAAAGATCTCTCAAACATTCCCCAGAATGAGATTTGGCCTATTTAATGACCATGAAAGTTAGTTTATAGTTGCTTTTCTTCCAAGTGGAAGGGAAAAAAGGTTTTCAAATTCCCAAAGGAGGATCTGAGTGTACCAATAATATTGTTTATTTTGAATTCTTCACCAAGTGAAAGAATAAAGGAGCTAATATACTTGGAGGAACTCAAATCATTCTACAAAAAAGATACCTGCACACCCATGTTTGTTGCAACTCTATTCACAATAGCAAAAACATGGAACCAACCATGCTGCCCTTCAAAGCTGGACTGGAAAAAGAATGTGGTACATATACACAATGGAATATATGCAACCATAAAGGACAAACATATGGACTTCACAGCAACTTAGATGGATTTAGAATCTATCATACTCAGTGATCTATCACAGAAGCAAAGAACAGAGTACCGTATGTTCCCACCCATAAGTGGACCTTGAACAATTATCATAATACTATAAGAAACAGATTGGCAGTAGTGGGAACCTGCCAGGGAAGGACAGGTGGGATTGGAAGTTGAGGGAAACTGCCAGAGGAAGGAGGGGCACATCTCATCAACAAGGGTACCTGCATAATGAACATTTGTATACCTAATCCTGAATTGTGTCCCACATCTTTAAAATTTTAAAAAAAGGGAAAATAAAATAAAATAAAAAGGAGAAAGAAAAAAAAAAGAATTTAAGATCTGTCCCTAGTATGTCTATTGCTATGAGAATGTCATTGTTTCTAAATCCTCTTATCTGATAGAGCAAGAAAACATATGTGTGTATACGTAAATATTTTTGCATGTAATCATCTGTATCTACTTTAAGCTAAATGAGCTCTTATTGATATCTTCAACTTTAATTCATTACGTCATTGATAATTCTTGCCTTCCTCTTTTTGTAACATCCCAGCTCTGTTTCATTGTTTTTTATTCTTTTTTCTATTTTTGCCTTAGACTGGATATTATTTGTGAACTTATCTTCACATTTGCTGATTCTCTCTTCTACTAGTTCAAGTCTGCATATTTCCAGAGTTTTTCCTTTGTAGTTCTCTCTTCTCCAGTATTCTGTTCTTAGAGTTTTAGCTACCTTGGTGCCTTGGTCTTCCTGGACTTTCAACTCTGTACTCTCCACTTAGAAAGTCTGCTGGGTTCTGCCTGGGTTCCCTTTTATTCCCCCACTGCTGTGTTACTGAAGTATAATTGGCAAATAAAAATTGTATCTATTTAAGGTGTACAGTGTGATGTTTTGATACATGTATGCAATGTGAATGGTTACTACAGTCAAACTAATTAACATTCCTATCACCTCACATAGTCACCTTTTTGGTGTTTGGTGTGAACGTTTGAGATCTACTTTTTCAGCAGATTTCAAGTATACAATACAATATTATTAACTATAGTCACCCTGCTGTAATTGGTGTCTTTAAAATGTATTTTATAATTGAAAGTTTGTACTCCTGTGATAGTGTGATTTAAAATGAGATACAGACATGAGAAGTATGACATTTCAGGCATCAGTGGGCTGCATGTACAACGGTGGTTCCATAAGATTGCAATACTGTACTTTTCCTGTGCCTTCTCTATGCTTATATATAAAAATACTTATCACTATCTTACAACAGCCTACAGTAGTCAGTAGCATACTGTACATGTTTGTCACTTAGGAGCATTAGGGTATATCATATAGCCTAAGTGTGAGGGGCCTATACCATCTGTGTAAGTATACTCTATGATGTTCACACAATGATATAGTCATCTAATGAGATTTATCAAAATGTATCTCCACTATTAAGTGACACATCACTGTAATCATCACACCACTTGACATAGTAAATGCTCATTGTGTTAGTCATTATTAAAAGTGAACAACTTTTTGTAAAATTTTAATGGGAAGAAATGTCTTTTTTTCTCAGAATATAGCATCCTCTTCACTCACTTCACCACTGAGGAAATGGAATGGTTTATCAAATTTTTTAATTTGGAAAAATAATTCACAATGCTTGAATCAGCTACATCATTTTTTTTTCTCTTGGAAGGAGACTGCCCACAGAGTAAAATTTTTCCCCCTTCCCCATGCTGGAAGGCTTGCCAATTTTGATTTTTTGAGTTGGAATCTCACTCTTGTCACCCAGGCTGGAGTGCTGTGGCACACTCACGGTCACTGCAGCCTCGACCTGCTGGGCCTAGGCAATTCTTCCGCCACAGCCTAAGTAGGTCAATTTTTTTATATAAAGAGGCCTTACCTAATGTATTGTTTCCTTTTTCTAAGATACAGTACAACAATTTGGTTCTCACATCAAGTTATAATCACTACCTGGCATGTATTAGTAATAAATGTAATGTGTTCATTTCCCCATGTAATTTATTTGTTTATTCAGAACCCTGGTGGGGAAGATAAGAACCTTGGGTACTGTAGCGATCATCATCATTATTATTATAGCCAAAGGAAAATAAAATAGGATAAAGAGATGGGTTTTTAAAGATAACCTCTTTGTTACTGTATCTAAGGACAATTTTTAATTCTCAATTTCTTTTTTGTTCTTTAACATTGTTGATCACTCCATCATTTCAAAAATTATCCATTTCCACTGACTTCTTTTATACTGGTCTTCCCTCTTTTCCATATCTCTAGTTTCTCCATAACAGTAGGTTTCAAATGCTCCTCTTTCTCTGACTTCCCCATAAATGATGATATTCTCCAGAAATCAGTCCTTGAATTTCCTCTCCCTCTGCACACTCTCCTTGGCTAATCTCACCTAGTCTCACTGTTTGTACTATCATCTGTATGTTTATATCTCTTGAATATATATATATCCAGTCTAGATAGTTTATTTAAACTTCAGAGCTATACATCCAACTGTGTTTATATACAGAATTGAGTTCTTGTCTTCCTTACCCCAAGACATGAGATTAAAGGCATCACCATGCACACTGTTACCTAAGCCTGAAACTTGCAAGCAAACTTTGTCATGTCCTTCTTTCTTATTTCTTATTTCTAGGCTGCTACTGTGAAAGGGAGCTGAAAAATAAAAAGGCAATAGTTAGGCCCAAGTGTGCAACCCTTCATCCAGTTAAAAGCTTCTTCTTGAAAACTGAAAGCTGCACTTGCTGGCTATGCTTAATTGCTTAACTGACTTCCTCTGCTTCTGTGAACCCTGTTGGCTGTGCTTGATTGGCTAGTATCTGGGCCAGCAGGATGCTGCGGTTTGGCCCGCCTGAGAAACGCTCAGCCCGCTTGGGAAACACCAAAAAACTAAAACTTGGTGGGTTGTGGTTTTGGCCTACTTAAGACAACCCCTTGCTGCAAGAGGGGGCCCTTGCTCTGGGACTTGCATGTCCAGCAAGAGGCCGCCGATCTGCTAATAAACCTCTCAGTTGTTTCATGCAACTCTGTGTCCATTACTGTTGATTGAGCACTCGGCCCCTACTTCATTTGGGGGCTTGCCCAGGAAGCCCAGCACTCAGTCATCAGCCTTTCGGACTGACTGGCCTTGTGGACTTGATGACCTGAGAACACTCAGATGGCTAGCTGTCTGATAGGCCTGGTGTCCTATGAACACTCAGGCAGCTAACTGCTGGATAGGTCCGGGGTTCATTTGCAGGCACTCAAGTGGCTGGTTGCCAGATAGACCTGGTGTCCTACAAGGTCTCAGGTGGCCGACTACTGGAAGGACTCGGTGTCCACTGTCCCAGGCTAATTCATAATGCTCCTGGAGGCCTCAGAGAGGTAAGTCAGGTTTCTGATACCCAAGTTTTTGTAGTGAGCACATTTGGTTTGACTTCCAGGAAAGCTGGACACAGCACTAATTCCTGAGTCCAGGACCCCAGTGAGATGTCACTGGGCCCTCTGATATTGCCCTCGGGCAGTCAGGTCTCTCTGTTCAGTCCTCATTCTTGTCTTGCTGTGTTTATTGTTTGTAATTGTTGTCTCTGTCATTGCAATTGATATCATGGGGCAGCAATATTCCCAGCCTAAAACCCGTTTGCAGTTGATCTTGTGCCACTTTAAAGATTTTCAGAATGCAGCATAGCAGTCTGGAGAACAAATAAACAAGGAGAAATTAATCACCTTTTGTTCCCTCAAATGGCCAACTTTTCCCAACTGCAGCTGGCCTTCAGAGGGGACCTTCAACCCCATGGTGATGGAAAAAGTCCAGCGATACATCTATTGGCTCCACCCAGACCAGATCCCGTACATCACCACCTGGTACTTTTTAGTCATGCAACAACCATCATGAATGAAAAAGCAGAAAATAATGCCTCTCACATTCTAGCCTTACAGGAAACTCCTAAGACCAAGACTCCGGTCCTCCAAATCCCACCGGAGGATGATGAGACACCCCCACCATACCGTGCAGCGGGTTGAGAGCAGGGGGCACAAGAAGTTCTCAGCATGCCGCATACCAGGAGTGGCTCCTCCTATCAGCCAACTCTATCCCACTCTTCCCTCTTCCTCCTCAGAAGGCCCAACAGCCCCCTTCCATCCAGCGAGTCCAGATTCATCCTTGAAGGTCCCGGGAGCACAGGCGCCTGCAATCCTTCCACTGAGACAAGCTTTGGGGGTGGACACAGGTGGAGCGGGAAGCCAGCCCTTTATGGTTTATGTCCCTTTTTCCACCAGTGATCTCTACAACTGGAAAAATCAGAATTCACCTTTCTCTGAGAGACCCCAGGGTCTCATTTCTCTCCTA
>CAUYQG010177081.1:0-14394 GCA_963574415.1 Tarsius wallacei
TAAAAAAGAATGAAATCATGAATTTCGCAGCAACCTGGATGGAACTAGAGTCTATAATACTGAGTGACCTCTCACAGAAACAAAAAATTGAGTATCACATGTTCTCACTCATATAGTAGACCTTGATCATCCAATGTATTACCACAAAAAAATGACTGACAGTGGTGGGAAACTACGGGGTGGGGGGGGAGGGAGAGGGGAAGGGATTAATGGTAGTAAATACCTGTCTGGGAATGGAGGGACACTTCATATCAACAAGGGTGCCTGAACGAGACATATTTGTGTACCTAACCCTTAACTGTACTCCACAATATCACAATAAAAAAATTGAATATAAAAAAAAAAGTTGGTGCTCCTATGTTGGGTGCATATATGTTTAAGATGGATATTTCTTATTGATGGATATAACCTTTTATCATTATGTAGTGACCTTCTGCATCATTTTTAATTTTGAAAGCTTAAAGGTTATTTTTTCTCATATTAAGACCACAAATGCTGCTTTCTTTTGTGTTCCGTTCGCCTGAAATTTTGTTTCCCATCCTCTTACTTTGAGGGTGTAAGTGTCCATTCTGGTGAGATGAGTCTCTTGGAGAAATATATTGTTGCCTCATTATATTGTTTCCATTTTTCCTTTCTATGTCTTTTCAGTGGTTCATTTAGTCCATTGCCATTCAGGCTAATTATTGAAATGTGGGCATTTATCTCTGGCATGAGTTTCTTAGAGAGTTTGTTGTTGCTGTTTGTTTGTTTTCTGGCTTTTGATTTTGGGTTGATTAATGTGTGTTTTCAATCTTTTTCCCACATTCTTGTGAAGGACATTGTCATTCTTTTGTTCCTTTCTTCTGTGTTTAATACTTTCTTAAGTGTTTCTTGTAGAGCTGGTCTAGAGGCAGCATAAGCTCTTAGGGAATTGATGTCTGGAAAAGATTTTAATTCCCCATCGCAGATGAAACTTAGCTTAGCTGGGTAGGTAATTCTTGGTCAAAATTGTTTATCTTTGTGAACTTTGAAGACTGGTCTCCTTCTCTCCTTGGCTGAAGTGTTTCTGTGGATAAGTCTGCTGCTATTGTAATTGTTCTTCCCCTGTAGGTAGTCTGACCTTTTTCTCTTGCTGCCTTTAGAATTTTTTCTCTTATACCTACTTTGTGTAGGTGAATTACTATGTGTCTAGGAGTAGGTCTACCCATTTGTCATCTTGCAGGGGTTCTCTGAATCTCTTGTGCTTGAATGGTAGCATCTCTGATGAGGTGAGGGATGTTTCCTTGTATAATTTCATGAAATGTTTGTTCTAGGGTGGTCTTTGTCTCTCTTTCTGCCTCAGAAAGTCCAATAACTCTTAGGTTCAGCCTCTTGAAATAATCTCTCATCCCTTGATGTTTTTGCTCTGTCTTTTTAAGCTTCCTTTCTATGTTTTTGATGGTTTGGGTTAGTTTCATATTTTTGTCCTCAAGCTCTGAGATTCTTTCTTCTGCTTGGCTAATTCTGCTTTCCATGCTTATCAGTTTGTTATTTATTTCATTCACTGTATTCTTTATTGCTGTTATCTCAGTTATCAATTGCTTCATTCTTTCCTCTTGCCTCTCCTCATTTATATTTATTCTCTCTATTAATATCTTGGTATCTGGGTTTGTGGTTTGAGACCAGTCATTCTGGGGGCTCCTTCACTGTTTGCATTCCAAAGTCTATATTCTCAGTGTCTGACCTCCCAGGGGTCTGTGTGACACTCATATTCTTCTTTTGGTTTTTCCTCATTTGTGTATATTTTCTTCCCCCTTTTTCCCCCTGTTCTTTAATTCTGTTGTTCAGGGATGGAGGGGGTAGCTTTTACTTCTGTTTGCTCAATCTCCTATTCTTTCTTATGTGCATCCTCTGACTTTCTTCAATTTTGAAGCTGGACTGTGGTGGGAAGCTATACTTTTTACAGTTTTGAGATTTAATTGAGGGGGGGAGCTGTGATTCAGAATTTATCTGCAGATCCCAGTATCCACTGACAGGTGTGTGTGTCCCCTGGAACCCACTCCCCACTGCTTTACAATCTGCCCATGCAGTGAGGGTATAGATTTGTTCCCTGAAAGCAAAATGAGGTAAGAAAAAGGAAAAGAATGGAAAAAGGAAGGGGGGCGGTGAGAGGAAGGTGGAAAGAGATGAGTAAGAGGGAAAACAGACAGACGTACTAACTATCAAGGGAAAAGAGACTCAAAGACAGAAAAGAGTAAAAAACAAAAACTAAAACATACAGACAATTTACAAGCATGCAAACCGACAAAACCCCCCATCGATGTGCTCTCCCTCAAAAAAACTCATACATGTACAGGAGGTATTAAAAAAAAACAGCAAGAAAATAGCAGTAACAAAGCAAGTATGAAAACATTATAGAAAACTGAAAGAAAGAGAGGGGAAAAACCTAAAAACTTAAAACAAACAAACAAACAAACAAACAAGCAAAAATGAGCAAAACAAACATACCAAAAAAAAAATTCACTCTGAGGTGCTACCTATAAGTCCAATTTCCTTTCAACTCTGATCTCCAGCTCCTCCCCTCTGCTTTCAGCATAGGCTGCTAGAGTTGCTCTCAGCCTGGGTCAGATGCCCCAGGCCTAATGTGGGAGGAGGGTGGATCAGATCTGGACTTACCTTGCTGTCTGTCAAGTCTCCCACTCAGATCTAATGTGTCTGTGTCTGATCCAGCATGGGGGAGGGGTTTCTGTCTCTCCCAGTTTGATGCGATTACGTTAGGTTCCAAGTTGGAGGCTGGGTGGAGTTGGGTGGGGCAATGCAGGTCTCTGCCTGGTTCTGGGACAGAGAAAAAGACTGAAGTTAGGGTTTCCTCACCAGGGTGGGGCTCCTCTCCAGCTTACCCTAATCTTCTCTCTCCATGGATGGGACCAGGGGCTCCAGCTGCTTTGCTGTCACAGGTGATGGTGGGGGCCCGGAACCGGGTGATGAGAATCAGCTGTATTAGGCAGCATCCTCTCAGGAGAGTCCCAAGAATGACAAAGGATCCTGTGTGTCATCAGCTCCAATCTCAGGGTGGTAGGGGGTTGCAGTCACCTCCAGAGGAAAGCCCCAGGAGCATGAGCCCAAGTCTCCCCTCAGACAGACTTTCACTCACACACCAGCACATGCCTACTCATGTAGAGAGTCTTTATGGACATTGACTTTTCCAGAGACTCTCACAGTCTGACCTGTTCTGTTTCCATCTTGCTGGAAGTCAATTTCTTACAATTTTAAAAAAAATTTTGGCCAGGCTCGGTGGCTCAGTCTATAATCCCAGCACTTTGGGAAACCAAGGCAAGTGGATTGTCTGAGCCCATGTGTTCAAGACCAGCCTGGGCAACTTGTTGAGACATTGTCTCTACAATGAATAAAAAAGTTGGCTGGGCATGGTAGTACACACCTGTAGTTCCAGCTACTTGGAAAGCTGAGGCGGGAGGATCGCCTGAGTCCAGGAGGTTGATGATGGGATGGCCGTGAGTGTGCAAATGTACCCTAGCCTGGGTGAGGGAGTGAGACTCCAACTAAAAAAAAAAAATTGTTTTAAAGATGTGAGGTACAATTCAGGGTTTGGTATATAAATCTTCATTTTATAGTTATCCTTGTTAATGAGGTGTGCCCCTCACTCCCCTGGCAGTTTCCCACTGATTTTCATATCAATCATATTAGCTGTGAAATAAGGCTATCTGTAATTATTCAAACTCAGGAAACTACTGGTGAGGGGAGGCATACTTCATTAATCAGGGTACTTGATGTCAAATCAGGTGAAGTAGGAACCAAACTTTACCTGCACAATGACCATTTGGATAACTAACCCTAAGTTGTACCCCATATCTTTAAAATTAAAAATAAATTTAAAAGAATTAAATATTAAAAACAAAAAATAAATTTGTTCTAGGGAATTCTTTCTTCCAGTATTGATAAAATTGATTCTCATTCTGTTCATAAATCTTTATTTCTGTCTGGTATTTAAGCTTATTTCACATTTCCAACACCAACTGTGAATGTTCTACTTGATTGTATTTCTCCCAGAACAAACCAACTAATACTGTCAATTATATTCCAAATACCAAGTGTTAAACATATTTACAGAAATATGCTTGAATATGTGCATTGGATGGGTAGACAATGATGAATATTTGGTAATAATTCTATTTGACAGAGTTATTTATTTTTGCAAGCTTTATGCTTGTTGTCTATTGATAGAAAACAATCTGTCAATAATATCTTATGGAAGAAAAGCACTCCTCTAAGTGTTACTTTTAAATTTTATTAGATGTATTTTCATAATTAAAACTAGTTCCTGACTGGGCACAATGGCTCATAACTGTAATCCCAGCACTTTGGAATGATGAGGCAGGAAGATTGCTTGAGCCTAGGAATTTGAGACCAGCCTGGGCAGCATAGCGAGACCTCATCTTTACAAAAAATTAAAAACTTAGCTGGGAGTGTCGGTGCATGCATATAGTCCCAGCTACTACAGAAACCGAGGCAGAAGGATCACCTGAGTCCAGGTTACTGAGGATGCTGTGAGTCATGATTTTGCTACAACACTGTAGCCTGGGTGATAGAGTGAGAACCTGACTCTAAAATAAAATAAAATAATGTATTATTTAAATGATCATCTTTTTATTTAGGAAAGGTTTTCCAAATTAATGCCTGTATTATAGACTCTTTGTTAAATCATGCATTGGACACTATTCTTAGGCAATGCATAATGTGACTGCAAATGATTCCCTGAGAACTGACTAGGATCTTTTCTGAGTATGTGCTTCCTTTGCAACATATAAATTAGATATGAAAAACAGGTTTAGAAATTGCTCATACTGATAATCATAATTTGTATTAGAAAATTCTTACCATCCAGAAAGCAAGCAAATTTTATTTAAAGACTGAAACATGCTTGCGAGTTCACAATCATAAATACACAAACATATGCACATTGATATATACACATATGTATCATATATATTCTTATATATTTTAAATTCCTAATATTGCAAATATTCTTATATTTAGAAGTTTATTAAGACCCTACTGTGTGCCAAATTGTAAGAACATACCACATTACTTAGTGGAAAGAGCACTGTCCAAAAACAGATTATCTTGTTTTAATTGCCTTACAGTTCACCAAATTTTAGTTCTTAGAGAAGTTATTTGGTGTTTGTACTACACTTCGGTTTTCCTCTTATGTGAAATGGGGGTAATAATCCCTACCTCAAGGAGTTTTTCAAAAAGAAAAATGAAATGGTATCTGTAAAATTTTTGGCAGAGTAAGTGGCACATGATAAGAACTCAACAAACATAAGCTCACTTTACTCATGAGTTATGAAGAAATCAATACTATATATAAACCATGGCTTCTGCCTCAAATAAATATACTGTCTACTGATACAAAAGTCAAGGGAAAATCATAGGAGAAACTGAAAAGCCATTTAGAAGGAGGAAAAAAATATCTTATTTTATTGTCAACTTAGCAGGAAAGGCATCTCTGTATTATGAGTTAAAGGGAAGAAGAAATAGTGAAAGAATAGTTTTGGATGGTTCATTGGAGAAGGAATTTTAATAAATGGGTAGGATTTGGTTAGGGAAAAATAAGTAACAACTGAAGTTATAAATAGAGAATTTAGTCCTCTTGATAGTTATAATCTTTCACTCTTAGCTATTGAGAAGTAAAATTAAAAATTTCTATTCAAAATAAATTGGATGGAGCATGTTTTTTGAATGTTAATATTGAAGAAGTCCTTGGCAAATATTACACTCATGGCCATATTCATTAAGGAAGAAAGAGACCAGATACCAAAAAGTAGCATGTTCTGAACAGCTCTGCTGAGAATTCCTGATTGGCCCTATCTGTTCCTCCTCTAGCCATAACATATTTAAAACATCACATAAAGCTTTCTCCATTTTTAAGCCTCAGTGTTGCCATCTGTGTGAGGTGGTTGCAACTCAGAATCTATGAAACCTTTCCAGTTCTAGTATACTTTTAGTATAAGCCTAACTCATATTGCCAGAAACTCTTGGCTATCCAGTGAGCTGTGAAAAGGAAACTATTAGAAACTGCAATATGGGAGAGAGGGTGAGATAATTAGATGAGCAAGCACAATGGGGAAGAGTTAATAAGAAACACCATGAGTCAGAAAACTGGAATTTAAAACCATGGACCCAGATCCAAATGAAAAATAAAAAATAAATATATTTTATTATGCCCTTTAAGACAGTGAGTTAAAAAGATGCATCTGTTTCTTAATTCATCTTTAAAACAAATACTCACTACCTCCTTCTGGGTTCTTCTTTTTTTTTCTAGGACTCTTTCTCTTAGTTAATAGATTAGTTTGGTGAGATTTAATGTGTTTAGCCTCTAGAGAATGAACTTCTATCACTCTGAGAGGAAAGAGGACATCTCCATCTCTTCCCCATTCCCCATCCTCCTAGGATCAGTTTGAGACTATTTCCAAAACCATTCAAAATACTAATAACATTCTAGGGAAGTTTACTCAGTAACCACAGGTAATTATCCTCCAGAGAAAAAGGAATGACTTTTTATGGGCTATCCAAATGCTATCTCTTAAGTTTCCTCTTTCAATTATCCTGTAAAATTTGCAAATTGCAATTGTCTTGCCCACACAGTACATACAATTAAGTGTAATGAAAATTATAAAACTCAATAATATTCTTACTAAGGTTTTAGAGGCAACTTGGTGGTTTTGCATTTGTCATTAGACAAACTTACAGCTCTGGCCATTATGCTTTCTTCTTTATTTCATTGCTCATAGATCTTGATGTTTTATATCAAGACAAGTCCCTCCACTTCCTGTGTACGGTTTCCATCCTAGTGTGATTAGTTTCTTTGGTCTTTCATTTTGTTGCACTCTTCAACTGGTATAGGGCCTTTGGAGAAAAAAGATAATGCTTCCTGTTCCAATTCCATGAATTGGAGTGTGTCTCTTTTGCGTTTTGTTTGTAGGTCATAAACAATCAAACTTGAAATTTCCCATGCCTTATCTTCTTACTATAAGGATTCATACTGGATTTGTTCTCCACCTGATTTATTTACAGGTAGAGCTAGACTCAAAAACACAGCAGCCTGAAGAACAAAGGAGCAATGTATTTCTCTCCCTTGAAGTTGACCTGAGGTAAAAAGGCTAGGTCAGTGGATTATCTATACTCCTCACAATCATTGAAAGCCCAAGTTTTCTTATAGTTATTGATAAGCCACAGATAGACCAATAGTATAATTTACATGATTGAACTGAGCTATCACTCTGTCTGGTTTCCAGCAGGTAAAAAAAGGATAGAAATCATAAAAAAAAAAAAAAAAAAAAAAAAGTTATGTGTAGTGTCTTAAAGTACAAGCCTAGAACTGGCACACATTATTTCTAACCAAATCCCTTTGTGGAGGTGCTTGGAACACCACTATGACTATGGAAACCTGGGCTAGACTATTTAGTGATGTGAAACTACATGGACAGGGGTAACATAGAGAAAGTGACTCTGCTAACTGCAACTACCAATAGCCAGATATATGAGTAAGGTCAACTTGGATCATCTGGCCCAAAGATAATCTCCAGTTAACTCAGATGATGCCATCAGAAAAACCAGCTATCAGAGGTAAACCAACCCTTACCTCTGAAATATGTGAGATGAAGTCTAATATAAGTTTGATTTGTCTCTAAGAATTTGTCTTTTATTTGATAAAATGGGATGATAACACCTACATACATGCCTCTGAGGATAGTCAAACATGTATAATATGACTTTAAAATTACTAATATATAGATGACATTAAATATAATGATAATTTATAATTGTTGTATTGTTGATATTTCAAGTACAAAATCAGATGAATGTAACTTTTGTTTGAATATGTCCCATAGTAGAGAATAATGGACAACATGAACTTCTGAGTCACATTAACTGACTTTGAAAACTGACTCTTCTTTTCACTACTCTCTCTGACATTGAGCAAGAAGGCACTTTGTCTCTCTGCATTTCATTTATCATGCAAAAAATGAAAATAATAATAGCATTTACCCTAGTGTATCATTGTTTATTGATACTGCACATTATTGATGCCCAGGTACTACTTCTAAAGCAGGGCTATTTAATAAGTATATCATGCAGGTCAAATATATAATACGATATTTTTTAGTAGCAACCATAGAAAAAAGTTTTTTCAAAGGTGAAATTAATTTTAATAATATACTATATTTAACCCAATGTTTTCCAAATATTATTTTAACATGCAATCTGTATTTGAAAATTTGATTTTAAAAAATTCTTTTATATCGTTACAAATTGGAAACCTGCTGAAGACCAATAAAGCAGTTATTATTAAAGATTATTGCAATAAAGGAGAGACGGAGTCCAATTCTAAATACAATATAGACAGCAGAGAATTTAGCAAATGAGCAGAATGGAGGGGTCAATAGATAAAAAGTTACAAAAAGAAGACATCAAGGTAGGGAAATTTTTTCTCAATTGATCTAATAGGAATTTTGCTAAAGGCAGGCAAAGGACTTATACATAAAAGGTGGGAGGTAAAAAACTTGATCAAATATCAAGGATGATTAACTATCAAGCTTGGAGAAATTATCGCTAAACTAACTCAGCAGAATTTTTACTAAAACTGAGCTCAGTAGCTTAGGGATAGGGTTCAAGGACAAGGCCTAGTTGAAAAGATGGTTCAGAGAAGTTTGCCTAAGATTGGACAAAGAGTCTTTGCCAGTATCTTTGTTGGTTTCAAGGTAAATATTTGAAATTCAATGTGTGTTTTACACACACAGTGCTTCTTAATTCAGACTAGCCACCTTTCAAGTGTTCAACAGCATCATGTAGCTAGTGGCTACATTTATCTAGGCAGGTCTTAGTCATCTTTATTTATTTAGTTAACTCCTAAAATGAAATATTGTGCAGTCAATTTCGAGAACAAAGAATGACTCCAAGGTACCTTCTTCAATGGTGCACTTAAAAACTTCTGGGATTTGATAGAGCCCCCCTAGATAAATTCGATAAAAACATCACCGATAATGCCTTAGCACATTTTGTCATTCTGTCATGCCCAGCATACCTTCCTGAGTCATTGAATTGCACACTAATTATATAAGAATAATCTATTATGAATGCAGCACAGAGGTCATTTTAGGAAACAGGCATCCCTTGAAATCTTGAGCTCTGACAATGAATTCTGTTGATATTTAAAACCAAGCATATGTTCTCAGAAAATAAAGTAAAACGGTAGCTTTGAGAATGAGACTTTATAGTAAATACACTCTTATATATCAAAGACCAAAGGTGGATCTACATTCTAGATATCTAAAATGTATTTTAAATAAATCTTTATAGCATTACATGAAGTTTAGTCTAAAGTTGCCTCCTTAGGTATTTTACAAAACGTAAGTTTTTCTCCATACATAGTGAACTGTAACCTAACTCGATGTTAAACAGACTGTAACTACCCTTGTAAAAAGTAGCCAAGTCTCAGCCAACCACAGCACCCAAGTTTCAGCCAATAGGATGTAGCCAACTGTTTAAATCCTGTTTAAATAAAGCAACTGGCAAGCTGTAACCAATCCAATTGTTTCTGTATCTCACTTCCGTTTTCTGTATGTTATTTTCCTTTTTCTATCCATTAATGTTATCCAACCATGTGACAGCCCCTGAGTTGCTCTGAACCTATTCTGGTTCTGGGGGCTGACTGATTGGCAAATTGTTTTTTGCTCAATTAAACTCTGTTAAATTTAATTTGTCTAATTTTTTTTCTTTCAGCCTTAGAAATCTGAGTCTCCTCCCAAGGCATGTGTTGCATAATCCATGAGCTACTGTTGCAATACACACTGCTTTTCAGCCTTTCAAAGCTCCTACTAATTATTCCAGTGTAAATTGGACTATGTAAAAATGAAACATGGCAAGCTGCCTTTTGCCTTCAGAGCTGGAGTTGCATTTCTCAATCACCAGCAAGCACAAAGGCTGTTTTATACATGGTCTGTTCCTCAATTAAAAAAAAAAATCACAAGAAAACCTAACTGTACACTAAAGTCATTAGTATTCCACAGGGAAGATTTGTGTTTTGTGTTTGAGGCAGCTCACATTAAACTCAAGGTCTTAATACTCCTTTGAGACCTCTCAGACCCCTGTGGTGACTCTTGAAAAGCCTTTTATTTCTTCAACATATGTAAATTGCAAAGAGTGAAGTCAATGTGATTTAAAACTAACATCTCCTTAAGAGCTCAGAGGAGACAAAGGTTTTATTAAATGAAATAGTAGAGGAAATTGAAGTTCCAGCATTTCAATATAATATGATTGTGAAGATGGAAAATAATATTTAGTGAAATTAAAAGTTCAAGCTCAGAATGTACATCATTCTTAATCTACATCCATTCCTTTCATTTAATTTACCTGACTTGCTTTGTTCCTTTCAAGGGAATTCTCAGACAAGATCTATTGGCTACATAGATATTAGGGAGATGAACTTGTGGGTCACATTGCAATTTATGCAGCACATTCCAAAGTATGTTCATCATGCTTAGATGAGAGTGTATTTCAAGAGAGCACAAAAATAAAGTTTTATCTTATACACATAAACCTCTACCAAAGCTTTACATTGTTTCTTGCCATAACATAATATGTATAATGATAATCCTTGCTTTGTTATTTTAATTTTCCTCAGATAGAAGAGTCACTTTTCTTCTTAAAGATTTAGGCAATGAGAGATTAATGATAGATAAATAGATAGATAGATAGATAAATAGATAGATAGAGATAGATGATACAAATAAATAAATCATAGCTGTGAACTATTCTTATTTGTAGAAGTCATTGTGTTTAACATTCAGTGAGAAGAGGACTAGGTTAAAATGCATTTTCTTAGTCTTAATTAAATGATAATAGCAGGGCTCGCTGAGGTGACTGGATTGCCTGAACCCGCAGGTTCGAGACCCGCCTGGGCAACTTGGCCAGGCCTCATCTCTACAATAAATCAAAAATTAGCCGGGCGTGGTAACACATGCCTGTAGTTCCAGCTACTTGGAAGGCTGAGGCGGAAGGATCGCTGGAGCCCAGCAGGTCAAGGCTGCGGTGGCCGGGAGCGGACACTGCATTCCAGTCTGGACGACAGAGTGAGACTTCAACTCAAAAAAAAAAAAAATTAAATGATAATATTGAAATATCATCAACTTAGCTACTACCATCACAAATCTGTATTGCTCTGTGTCCTTAAATAGGAATTCTAAACTAGCAGCAGGCTGTTTGTGTTATTGTTTTGTGTGTTAAAGAGGAATGCAGCCTTTATTTCTGATTGTGTGGAAATAAAGAAAAACTTAAGAAAAAAAAGAGAATATGCTTATGTAAAAATGCCCTTTTGGGGCATTAAAATGGTTTACAAATAGAGACAAACACTTCCACAAAGGAGGAGGGGAAGTTGCAGAATATAATCTTCCATGATATGTTTGGGAAACTATAGAATTTGTATATGTATCAGATTGAATTCAATGCTATAATTCTGACTCACATCTACTGCATGCAGATATGTTAAACCGGTCTACTTGTTCTTTCATTTTCTTAAATAATATTTTATATATAGCGACTATGAGTCATATCTGAGTTTTAGAAATGGAATTAAGATCCCACCAGATAAAATCCCTAACCTCCTGGAGCTTAAAGACTAGAAAATAGAGTCATCCATAAATATATAATTTAAAAGTACTAAATAATAGGAAAGCATTTGAGACTATAGGTAGATATGGTAAAAGGATTTTGCTTACCTCGAGGCAGTGAATTTGATATGAGCACAGAAGGCTAAGTAGGAGCTCTCAAACAGCTACTTATCAAGAGACAGTTTTCAATGCCCAGGGTTCAAGACTGAGGAAGACCCATTAATCTACCCCCCAAGAAAGAAAAACACATGTGCACAGATGATTCCATTGCAATAAAGTGAATATTATACTTTAGGCATGAAACAAATGTGCAATGGAATTAATAGCTTTTTATTAAAAAATAAAAACAAAAAAACTAGAATTGCTTACTGCCTTAAATACATATTATTGAAAACTCCTCCTTAAAAATTTTCTGTCACATCTAAGCTAATTTAGTTATGTCCATTTTGAGCCTTCTAGTTGACCTTGTATCCCTTGCTCGAGTCTTTTTATAACTTAATATTATGTAATTTGTGACATTCCTTTAAATGTCTACATTTCCTTTCAAGGCCATTGCTAACTTTGCCAACTAAGGCAACACCTGTAAGCTTGTGGAGGAAATTTAATGGTGCATAGAGACATGGATATTATTTTAATATCACACACATTAGATTTTCTTGAAGAAACCTTTGGTAAAATGCTACTGCCAATCAAGAAGTTTTCCCAAGGATTGTTTGGAAATATTAAATAGACTGAGAAACTAATCTTAAATCCCTGAGTCAAGTCTGCTAAATATTAGATATTTAAAGTTATGTATAAGAGATAGGACTAAGGGATTCATTATTCAGCCTAAATGTGCAGTTTTAATAAGAGTGACCATGAAATATGTCACTGCTATTAAGAAGGAAGGTATAGAGTTCTGTGAAAAGTGAATGCGTGGTTTATTACATTTTAAAATAACTTCTATTTGGAAAATATTGACATTTAGATGTTTACAAAAATAATCTTATGATTTCCATTGGTGGCTCATGAAATAGATATGGATACAGAGAACTATGCATTCAATTTAAACTTAAAGAAATAGAATTTATTTTTCAAATATATATTCATTGACATAGAATGGAATATATTTTAGAAACTGTCTGTTATAAAATATAACCTTCTCATTTCATGCACAAATATTTACTGTGTTAGGTTTATGGGCATGCCTGAGATGATTCTGTTGATTAGCAGCAGAATCAGGAAGAGAATTTTGTTTTCCTGACTGTCAGTTTGATGCTATTTCTAACTCACAGCACTCTTCTCTTTACTTTGTCTGTATTTCTAGGGGAATAACAATTGGCAAGAAGGAGGAAGTGCGAATTTCTGAGCTATCTATGCATTTTCAACACTGCACTATCGAGCAAGGCTGACTTTCCTTAAACTGAGGAGAATAAGCATTTGTGTTATATTAAAGAAATAAAACAACCTAAAGATTTGGTTACTTATTTAAGAATTTAGTAAAATACTCAAAAAGGTTAACAGTATTCTCTACTCTTTAGTCTGTTGAACTTGACAGGAAACTCAGACAATTTAGATAAACATCATGGTTCTAGAAGATTGCAAATTTGAGTTGCAGTACATTTTCTCAACAGGAGGTTTAGTGTTGCTCAAAATGTAACATGTAATCACATGAATATATTTAAACTGTCAAAGGCAGCCTTGTCTTCCTTACAAAAGAAAAAATAGATAAAAGGAGTTATGTCAATACTGAATTCAGGTAAACAGCAAATCCTAACAAAACCTCCTTTATCTGATCATATATTTTTAACTTTATTTTGTTATAAAGATGTAGGGTACAAGGCAGGATTAGTTAAATAAGTAGGCTATGTGCAGGTGAAGTTTGGACCTCCAACTGTTCCTCGCCTTCCCTGGTTTAGGACCAGGTATCCTTAATGATGTTACAGGGCCCTCCCCCTTTCCTCCCTCCCCTAGCAGTCTCCCACTACTGCTTGTATATTCAGGGAAGTAAGCATTTGTCATACTGACCATAACTTGGTGCCTCTTTATCTCAAAGTCTTCCTCACTCTCATCCCTGATTCAAATATTGCTTGTTTTTTTAGTTTTTGTATTTATAAAATGAATCTTTACTTTGATACCTGTCTCACCCTCTCCACCTTCAAACATGCTCATGTATATCTCCATAAACATAAGTAATTTTACAACTTGGTCTTTTCTATGCAACTCCCACCCCTGCATCAACAACTACTTCCAGAAGTCAGCCCATTTGTTACTTTCCAATTTTCACTCTAATAATTTTTCCAGAAAGCAGTCTAAACCAGGATGAAGAGTGTAAGATCTAGAGTTGGGCTATGTAGTTCTAAATGTCAACTGTGCCTATTAATACAAGGTGTGCTCCTCTGCAGGTGGTTTAAAAAACAAAAATTGCTGGGCTCGGTGGCTCAGCCTGTAATCCCACGCCTTGGGAGGCTGAGGTGAGTGGATTGCCTGAGCCAGCGGGTTCGAGACCCACCTGGGCAACTTGGCGAGACCTCATCTCTACAATAAATAAAAAATCAGCTGGGCATAGTAGCGCACGCCTGTAGTTCCAGCTACTTGGAAGGCTGAGGCGGAAGGATCGCCGGAGCCCAGCAGGTCGAGGCTGCGGTGGCCGGGAGCGGCCACTGCACTCCAGTCTGGGCAACAGAGTGAGACTCCAACTAAAAAAAACAAAAAAAACCAAAAAAACCAACCAAAAAAAAACATTGAGATACCACCTGACTCCAGT
>CAUYQG010177084.1:0-26083 GCA_963574415.1 Tarsius wallacei
TGGGTATCTATCTGAGGATGGGGAGACACCTCTTATCAACAAGGGTACCTGAACGAAATATTTTTGTATGCCTAACCCCTAACTGTACCCCACAATAACATAATAAAATAAAATAAAATATAAAAAAAAAAAAAAAAAAAAGACTGAGCATCAACAGCAAAGTATGCCAGTGTGAGACCATGGCATGAAGTCACCCATATGAAAAGCTGGGTGGAGTTTTCTCTGATGATTCCTCACCAAGTTCTAAATTTCAAGGATAAAGAAGTAATTCCAAAAATCATTCATTCAGAAGAAACATGGTACCTGCAAAGGGACAATATTATATACATTTCAGACCCAACATCCAAAATATTTTATGACAGGAAACAGTGGGAAAATATTTACTTAATTTTAAAGGACGAATCCAGACACCCAAGAATGCAATTTGTTGCTTATGAAATAGGGAAAGTATTTTCCATTAACAAACAAACAAGAAATATAGATTAATTAGGAAGGTTTAAATATCCAGACTTATTGGCCAATAAATGTTCTCACCTCTTAAAATATTGTATCCATACCAATAGGTAGGAGAAGAGGCATTTATGGATGAGATCTCTCATTTATCTATCACCAAAGCCATAAAAATACCTACATCTACTTCATAGTTGCTGTCTTTCCTCCTGTTAAAATTGAAAAATTTTAGATATGACTCTTTACTTGTGCTCTAGATTCCATCCTCTTTGAGCTACTCATAGTCATCATTCATACAATTTTCCCATCCTTCTGTATCCTCATTTTCCTGCTACACTGGATTATTTTCATCATCATACATTAGACAAACATGCTATAGTATTTACTATATCAGAAACTCTCTTTTGATTCCATGTTTCCTAGAACACTTCATTATTGTTACAAATTTTGGAATGAGTTGTTTACATTTGCAGTCTTCATTACTTCCCATTGTCTTCTTTGAAGTATCACTTGTCAATGACTTATATGTTGTCAATCCCAGTAGTGTATATCTGGCTTCATCTTGCTCAATAGCTCAACAATATGTGATCACTGTTGATCTCTCCCCTTCCTAAAGTATTATTTCCTTTGGCCATGACATCACAAACTTACAGTTTTCCTCCAACCTCACTGGACACTAGACATAGAATATCTCTTCCATCAGCAACTCTTACTCTGCTCAACTTCCAAATGCCGGAGTACTTTAGTGCTCAGTTGTGAAAGCTCTTTACTTTTATCTACATTTCTCCCTTCGGGTGGATGTTAACATATGGATGAATCACACAGAATTTGAATCAAAAGTCAGACACAGAAATTCAATTTTTGTCTATATAAACAAAACTGCTTATATCAGCAAAATTAATCCATACTGTTAGGAGTCAGGAGACTAGTTATCCTTGGTGGGAAGCAAGAGCAGAGGAAGGCATAAAGGAAGATTTGAGAATGAGGTAATGTTTTCTTTCCTGATCTGTGTTCATTTTGTGAATAATTTATTATGCTATATACTTATGATGTGTATAGTTTTATATATTCAAGGTCTGACAATTAGGTTTGCAAACCATCCTAGAAAAAGCGGTATATACCTCACTGCTGAATATCACTGTAGCACCTTCGAAGTGCTCTCCTTGGGAAGCTATGCACAGACACCATCGCCTAGTCCACCTGTCAAAGCAATTTTGGAAATCTTTTTCTGGAATGGCCATCAGAGCTCTCACTGTTATTTGTTGAGGTCTGACAATTAAGTTTGCAAACTTGCCACTGTGCGCGTACGTTGGCAACACTGTACAAATAACTATATTGGAACATCCTTCCCCCTCTCTCTCCTGATCTGGCCCCCGAAGACTTTTTTCTTTACCTGAAGATAAAGGTAATATTGAAAGGAAAATGTCTGATGACATTCAGGACATCAAGGATCATATGATGACAGCATAAGACTACATAATCTAGTCTTTCCCCTCCTCCCCCCCTTGAGTCACTCTCACACTCAAGTGTGAAGTCACTCTGTTCTAGTCATAGGCTATTTTTTGATCCCTTAGACTCATTTCCAGTATAGCGGCATTAAATTTTCACATGATTCCAACTGTGTATGTCCCCAAATTTCTCATCCGTGGCTTCCTCCTACCATTCCACTA
Source organism: Tarsius wallacei (assembly GCA_963574415.1). Lineage (NCBI taxonomy): Eukaryota > Metazoa > Chordata > Mammalia > Primates > Tarsiidae > Tarsius > Tarsius wallacei. Next base: position 2,121 of record CAUYQG010177084.1, read on the forward strand.
CCAGATTACAATTCCTCTCCTCCGAGCAGCCTTCCTAGAGCCCCTAATCTGGTTATCCCCTGACCATCCACTATCATGTCACCCTGTTTTATTTTCTTCAGCCTTAACACTCTGACATTTTATTTTATTTGTATTTGTTCATGGTCTGTTTCTTCCAAAAAAAAAGTAAGCTCAATAAGAGCAAGGAACTGATTATCTTATGCTAGCACGTAGAGATGTGCCTGGCAAATATTTTGAAATCACTAGATGATCATTCCCCATTGGGTGTATAACATACTTATACATACCTACTGAGACGGGTATTTCTTCTAAGAATTTATAGAAAAATAATCTGAAAAAGTCTGCAAAGGTATATGCATAATCATGCTATAACAAAAAAGGAAAATATTAGCATGTTCAATACATAGCTATATGGAGTTGTGCAAGTATATATTAGAATTGGTATACAATGGACTATTATACAACTTCAAAAACAATGATATAAATAGCCATGACACATATTTAAGTGAAAAGTCAAGAACTCATTTAACATATGAGGGGAGTCCCTCCCCCCCCCACAAAAAAAAACTACTTTTTTTTTTTGGAGGATGGGATGCTTGTAGTACAGGTTTCCTCCACTAGGTAAGTGTATAGGAACCCATCAACATCAGTGTACCACCTAGTGTTGCTATGAGAAACAGCATTCATCTTCAGTGAATTTTTTTGTTTTTTGTTTTTTGTTTTTAGATTCTTTCACTGGGTTTGCCCATTTCATGATGGGTGATTTATGAGCACACCTGCCCACACCACACTGAGTGTTCAGCAGTTTTGGACCAAAAACAACATGACCTCCGCACCCTACCCTTCCTTTTCATCCAATCTTGCCATGAGCAACTTTTATTTCTCCAGATGAAAAAAGTACTCAAAGTGAAACATTTTGCCCATGTGGAAGAGGTGAAACAACAAAAACAGCTGAAGCACTCAAAGGCATCAAAATTGACGAGTTCAAAAACTGTTTTGAGCAGTGGAAAAAGCCTCTCAATAGGTGTATTGCATCAAATGGAGAGGACTTTGAAGGTGACTAAAGTGTAACATGTAAGAAGAAATACACAATTTTTTATAAATAAATTCCATTTTTAGGTCACCTTTGTATAATGTATTTTTCCTGTTCTGTAGTCTCTTATGCATTAGGGTTTATTACAATAAGTTTTATTCATCTACTGATCTATTTGCTGGTAAAATATATTACAAAAGTTAACAGTACTCAGGCTGTAAATGAGTTTTACTCTATTATCATGAGTATTTTTCATTTCATGACATAAAAATGTAAAGCCATTTTTAAGTTACCAAAATGTGTATACACACACTAAGGGCTCTGAAATAAAAAGCATGCATTTCAAAACAAATTTCATGAGATTTTGGAAAAAATATGGGACATTCAAAAGAAAAAAATGTAGAAAAATCCCATCAAACAAAACCCCAAATATTCTCAGCTCCCACTATAAATCATTTTCACTATAATTAATTTGCTTTGATTATTTAAAAAATTGATAGTTCTCATTACAGAATGTAGGTTCCATCATAGTCAAGAGGGTCTTTGTTACTTTCTCATTATAAAGTTAAAGTACCCATTATAAAACTTGTTCTACATTTGAATCAAATTGAAAGAAATTATTGGAAAGTCCTATAGAATCCCCTAAAATATACATTTAAAAATGATTTTTTGATTAGTAAGGCTACACAATATACTTAAGAAGTTATGAAGACACACTTTAATCTTCTTTCAGTTAAGGGTATCTTAAGTCAATAGAAATTGAGCTTGAATCCTGACTCTGATAAGACCTTGGCAATGTCTCCCAACCAGACTGTTTTCTCCAGTTCTCTTTCCTCTTTTACTGCACATAGGTTCTGTGAAGATTATGTGAGATGATGTATGTGATAGCCTAGTATAGTGACTCTTGTGTAGTGTGTTCTTGTAAGTATCCATTAACCACAGGCTAAATAACACTCCTCATTTTGTAAAGTATTTCCTTATGGGCACCATCTTCATTGTATTTTATTCTTGAAAGACTTTTGAAGGGCATACCTTCTATATTTTTCAATTATTTGTGTTTGCCTACTTTTTAACCATTTAAAAAAAGTAACTTGTATCTTCTAATTACAGAAGTAATACAATTGCAAGGCAGAACATCCAACAGACATAAGAAAGACCAAATGTGATCTCTGAATTCATTTAAAAGTATGGTGTTAGTAACTAAAATCAGAAGTATCTTAATAATGATAAGCTAAAAATATATATATATATTTTCAAGTCCTTGCATATCATACACCTTTTAAAGAATTTCCCGTAGAGTGTTGGAAATTTTCACAGATGCACCACATGGTTGGCTAATATTCTAATGAGAAAAACTTTTTTTAGGTATCTGTTTTGTGTACATTATTCAACTTTTCAATTTTTGTCTCCTATTTATACCAGTTAAGTCAACTAATAATTACCTAGGTAATTGATGAGCACACTCTATATTACTTAATGCAAATAATCTAATAGTAATTTACTAGATGGTCCCAGGAACTAGTATTTGGGAGCTATATCAAAATATTAGTGCAACTTGAAATTTAAACCTCAATTTTCCTTTGGTTGAACATTCAAGCATGTTGTGCATCCATCCACCTAAATATAATGTGGCTAAGGTCATATTTCCCCAAGTTTGTCAATGAAAATGTGACAAAGAGCAGATTCCAAGACCTCCTGAAAACAAGATGGATTGTCACTATCATTTTTCCTTGTCTTTGTGGCCTGTAATGCTATCACAGAGCACAATTTAATGTGTCTGGCATGATTTGCTATTTAGAAAACCATGTTGGTGTTTCATAGTACCCATACTTTTCCAGGTGATTAAAATGTGATTGATTACTTCTGGTACCTTCCCAGATAACCAAGTTGCCAAGTCTGATTATTTTACCTCTTTAAAAAGAAAGATATATTTTGCCTTTTCAAAAGTATGTTCATCTTTTAGAAAAGCCTTTTAAATATTTAAAAGATGGCTTCTGAATTTTAACACAGATTTTTCTATTTTCATAATTTTATATATACACAGGTCTTTCTCCTTTTCTGTTAAATTTCTACATGGTTAACTCATTCTCCTAAGTGCCCAACCTTTCACCATGACTACCTCACTTTGAGCGATAGAATGACTACGTTCTCCTAAAAGGCAGTGGTGAAGAACTCATTTAACTCAGGCGTGTTTGCTGCTCACTGTATAAAACTCTCCATTCAATAATTCACTATAATTAAACAAATATTGATAGAGCACATACTAGTTTTTTCTTTCCTGTCTTTTAGCATAACTGCTTATTTTCTAATTCTCTTCCCTAATTGATTTGAAGACTTATTTCCATATTTATGATCTCTGTTAGTGATAACTCAACTCCTGTTTTATCATTATGTGTCTCTGTGAATTTGTGTCTATTTTCTTTTGCATTTGTCTTTATTAATCATATAAATTTATATTTGATGCACTTTCCCTTTATCTTTTATGTCATATAGATTTCTAAGTTTAACGAATTTTTGTATTGATACAGAAAACTTCCACATATTTATGGGTACATGTGATATTTTGATATATGCATACAATATATATGATCAAAAGACAGTACTTAGGCTATCCATCACCTCAAATAGTTATAATTTCTTTCCTTCTAGCTATTTCATGATCTGCAATAAATTCTTGTTAACTATAGTCATCCTACTATATACTACTGAACACTAGAACTTATTTCCAATATAACAGTATATTTGTATCCAATAAGCAACTTCTCTTCATCTCCCTAACTTCAACCTTTCCAGCCTCTGGTAACCATTATTCGACTCCTTACCTCCACAAGATTAACATTTGAGCTCCAGCACATGAGTGAGAATATGTAATATTTGTCCTTTTGGGACCCAGCATATTTCATTTAACATAATGATCTCCAGTTCCATCCATGTTTCTACAAATGTCAGGATTTCATTCTTTTTTATGTCTGAATAATATTCCATTGTGTATATATGCCACATTTTCTTTATCTATTCATCCATCTATGGACACTTAGGTTGATTTTGTATTTTGGCTGTTGTGAATACTGCTGCAATAAACATGGGGCAGAGTGCAGGTATCCTTTTGGTATTATGGTGTCCTTTCCTTTGATTGAAGAATCAGTAGTGGGATTATTGGATTGTATGGTAGTTCTATTTTTAGCTTTTTTGAGAAAAATTCATACTGTTTTTCCTGATGGCTATCCTGATTTACATTTCTACCAACAGTGTATAAGAGTTCCCCTTCCTCAGCATCCTTAACAGCATGTTATTATTGTTTGCCTTTTTGTAATAGTCATTTTAACAAGGTGAGATGATATCTCACTATTGTTTTGATTTGTATTTCTGTGATGAGTAGTGAGGTCTAGCATTTTTTAGTATACCTGTTGATTATTTGTATGTCCTCTTTTGAGAAATATCTATCTACATCCTTTGTCCATTTTTAAGAAGATTATCTGTTTTGTGTGTTTTTGTTTTTATTTTTGTTTTGCTGTTGACCTGTTTGAATACTTTGTATATTATGGTTGTTACTCTCTTGTTGAAAGAATAGTTTACAAATATTTTCTCCTATTCTACAAGGTGTCTCTTCACTTTGTTGATTGTTTTCTTTGCTGTTCAGAAGGTTTTTTAGTTGAATATAGTTTCATTGCCTAATTTTATTTTTGCAGTCTTTTGAAGTGCTTTTTAAGTCTTAGCCATAAAATCTTTGCCCAGACCAATGTCCTGAAGTGTTTCTCCTATGTTTTCTTCCATAGTTTTAGGTTTTAGAGTTTGGGGTCTACTTTTAAGTTTTCAATCCATCTTGAGTTGATTTTCAGTCTTCTGCATACAGATATCCATTACTTACTGAAGAGGGTATCCTTTCTTCATTGTACATTACTGGTACATTTGTTGAAAATAAATCTGTTCATTTATTCCTGGTTTCTATATTCTGCTCCATTTTAATATGTGTCTGTTTTTATACCAATACCATAATACTTGAACACTATAGCTTTGTAGTATACTTGAAAGTCAGATAGTGTGATGCCTCTACCCTTGTTCTTTTTCAGTTTAGTGATTCTTTGCATTGATTTTTATTCTCTATTTTTTTTAATTCTGCTCTGATCTTTATTATTTCTTTTCTTCTGCTAATTTTGGGTTCAGTTTGTTTTTACCCTTTTAGTTCCTTCAAGTGATCACTAGATTGTTCATTTGAAATCATTCTGTTTTTTTTAAAATAAGCATTTATTGTTATAAACGTCCCTCTTAGCACCGATTTTGATGGATTTTATGGTTTTGGTATGTTCTATTTTCATTTTTATTTGTTTTCAGACATTCTTTTACTTACTGCTTAGTTTCTTCAGTGACCCAAGCCTTATTCAGGAGCATGTTGTTTAATTTCCATGTATTTGTAGTTTTCAAAGTTCCTCTTGTTTTGGTTTCTAGTTGCATTCCAGTGTAGTCTGAGAAGATACATGATATGATTTCAATTTTTAAAAATGTATTGAGACTTTGTGTGACCTAACATATGGCCTATTATAGAAAACGTTCCATGAACTTATGAGAAGAATGTGTGATCTGCTGCTGTTGGAGAAAATGTTCTACAAATGTCTCTTAGAACCATTTGGTCTAAAGGGCAGTTTAAATCTAATGTTTCTTTGTTCCTTTTTCTATGTCAGATGCTGAGAATGGGATGCCAAAGCACTTCTTTAAGACCTAATAATGTCTGCTTTATATATCTGAGTGCTCCAGTGGTAGATGCATATATTAATATAATTTAAATTGTTATACCCTCTTGCTGAATTGATCTTTTTATTATTATATAATGACATTCTTTGTCTTTTTCTACAGTTTTTGACTAAAGTCTATTTTATATTATGTAAGTATAGTCACTCATGCTCACATGTAATATCTTTTTCCATCCCTTTACTTTGTTTATATATGTCTTTTCAGACGAAGTGAGTTTCCTATAGGCAGCATATAGTTGGGTCTCTCTTTCTAAAATTCATTCAGTCAATCTATATTTTTTAAGTGGTAAATTTAATTTGTTTACATCAAAGTTATTATTAAGTATATTATTCCTGTCATTTTGTTAATTGTTTTCTGGCTGTTTGTATATTCTTAATTTCTTTGTTTCTTGTTTATTGTTTTTCTTTACAATTTAGTGGTTTACTTCTGTAGTGACTATAGTTGACTCCTTTCTCTTTTTTATGTATCTGTTTCATAGTTTATGTGTTTTTCTGATTGTAGATATAATCCTTTTACTTCCAGATGTAGACTTTCTTTGACCTTTCTTGTAATACTGTGGTGATACATTTCTTCCGTTATTGATTGTCTGGGAAAGACTTTATTTCTCCTTTATTTTTGAAGGTTAGCTTTGCTGGGTATAGTTGTCTTGGCTCTCAGTTTTTTGTTGCTCTTTATTTGGTATTTCAGTACATTGAATTATCATCTCACTCTCTCCTTTGCCTATAAGGTGTCTGCTTAGAAATCTGCCATTAGGTCAAGCCCCTCAGGTCCCCTCCCACTGTGGGACTTTTTCTGTCCTCTCAATAAATCTTGCTTTCTCACTTAAAAAAAAAAAAAAAGAAAGAAAGAAATCTGCCATTAGTCTGAGAGGGATTTCCTTAAATGTGACTTTTGCTTTTCTCTTACTGTTTTCGAAATTCTCTTTGTCTTTGATTTTTAATAATTAGACTACTATGTGCCTTGGAGAAGACTCTTTTAGGTTGAATGTATTTTAAAATCTTTGAGCTTCCTATATCTGAATGTCTATGTCTTTTGCAAGACTTAAGAAATTTTCTGTTAATATTTTATTAAATTGTTTTACTATGCTTTTGTCCAGCTCTTCTTCTTAAAATTCAAGTATCTGGTCACTTTTGGGTCCACTATGTTCCATAGGCTTTCTGTTTCCTTCTTCTTCTTCACCCTCTTCTCCTCCTCCTCCTTCTTCTTCTAATTTTTAACTGATCATTGTAATTGTGTATATGGGGTATAATTTTATATTTTAATACCTATAAATGTTGTTATATGATGATTAAACCAGAGTATTTAGTATGACCATCACTTCATGCATTTATTATTTCTTTATTGTGAGGACATTCAAAAACCCCTCGTCTAGCTATTTTTTAATATAATATATCCTTCTGTTAACCATGTTACCCTACCAAGCAATAGAACACCAGAACTTATCTCTCCTACCTAACTGTAACTTAGATCAACCTTTTCCCATCCTTCCCTTCTGTTTTTCCCCTTCCTTCCTCAGTCTGTGGTAACTACTATTCTACCACTGTTCTACCCTATGCTTCTGCTTCTAGGATGTCAACGTTTGTTTTATTTATTTTTTATTCTACATCTGAGTCAGATCATGCAGCATTTATCTTTCTGTCTGAATTATTTCATAACATGTCCTCAAAGATCCATCTATGTTGTTTTAAATTACACTCTAGGTCTATCCATTTTGTTTCAAATGACAGGATTTTCTTATGACTGAATAACATTCTATTGTGTGTATACACCACATTTTTTTTTTCTTTCATTGTGGACACATTTTGCATTTATTACCCATTGGACACCTGGGTTAATTCCATATCTTGGCTGTTGTAAATAATGCTGCACATGGAAGTGCAGATATCTCTTCAACATACTCTTTTTATTTCCTTTAGATATAGACCCAGTATTGGGGTTGCTGTATCATGAGGTTGTTCTATTTTTTTAAAGGAACAGTCATGCAGTTTTCTATAGTGTCTGTACTAAATTACAACTTTACTAACAGTGTGTACGTGTTCTCCTTTCCACACATCCTCACCAATACTTGTTTTCTTTTGTCTTTTTTATTTTAGTCATTCTAACTAGAGTGAGGTAGTATATCATTGTGATTTTGATTTGCCTGACTGGATTATTTCAAAAGATCTTCTTTGAATTCAGAAAAATTATTCTTTGTTTGGTCTATTGTTGATGCTCTCAATTGTATTTTCATTTCGTTTATTTAATTCTTTAGTTCAAAATTTTGTCTTTTGTATGGTATTGATCTCTTTGTTCTATGTTTCATTTAAATTTTTTTCTGATTTCTTTGCATTGTTTACCTATGTTCTTTTGTATCTCCCTTAGTTTATTTAACATTATTATATTGAAATTGTTTCCAGATATGACATAGATTTTCTTTTCTTTGAGCTCTGTTACTGGAAAATTATTGTGTTCCTTTGGAAGTGTCATGTTTTCTGGCTTTTTCATGTTTCTGGATTCTTACTGTTGATATCTGCACATCTGGTTTAATAGTTGCTTCTTTCAATTTTGTGGATTAGTTTTAGTAGGGAAAGACTTTTTCCCGTAGATATAGCTATAGTGTTGGTTGTGTAGGGCACTTTGTCTTTGATTCTGAATAGCCATAGTGGCAGAATCTCCGTATGATTTCTCCAGCTGTAATCAGAATTAGTTTTCTCTGTGAGTCCCTCAGTGGCTTAGACTGCAGTTGTTAATGAAGTTTACAGTGAGGCTTTGCTGAGGATGTGGACACCCAAGAGGCTGGTACCCTGAAACCAGTGATGATGGTGGCAGGCCAGGCAGACAATTTTTGGAATCTCAAGCAATGTTTACAGGCACCAGTGGTGACAGATCCAGGCGGATGATCTTTGGGCCCCAGACAGTGTACTCAAGTGCCAGCAGTGATAGCAGCAGGCTGGGAAAGTAAGAAGGCCCGAGGGCCCTTGGGAAGTGTGCATGGCATATGTGGTGGCAGTGGCAGTAGCTGAACAACCCTTGGGCCCCTGAGCAATGCATGTGTACCAGCAATGGTGACAATAGGCTGAGAAGACAGTTCCCCAGGACCCCAGGAATCATATGCAGGCACCAAAGGTAGACAGACCCATTCTTTAACCTCTGGATGTGCTTGTGTGCACCAGTGGTGGCAATCAGGGTGAGCCGGTGTGCAGGCAGGCTGGGAGAGACCATCCTCAGGTTTTCAAAGGTGTACATGGGTGCTGGTGGTAGTGGGCAAGGCAGGTTGATCCCCAGTCTTCTGAGTGATGAGCTGGATGCCAACAGTGGCAGGTAGAATGGGCCCACCCTCAGACCCCGGAAGGCATGTGCAGGTACCAGCAATAGAGGGTAGCGTGAGTCACTCCTTAGGCCACTGGATGACATGTGCAAGTGTCAGCAGCAGAAGTGGCAGTGAAGAAGGCCTGTCCTCAGGTCCCAGGATAGTGGGCAGACAGGCTAGTTCCCAGGACCTCTGAAGGCTCATGCAGGTGCACCTGCTCTGAAACTGGAGGGTGTAGTGTTTACTGTCATTTTCAGCAGCCCCAGGCAGACAGCTCTCAGGTTCTACCGAGCAGCACACGCTTCAGCTCCCTTTATCCCAAGGGAAGCCTTCCTAGTCCACCACTCTGCCCATTTTTGGTGTATAGAATGCTGTGTGGTCTGGAGTGCTGGAGACACCATTGGGTCGACCTAGTGCTGGAACACTGTTGCCTCTAGGTGGACATGGGAGGATGTCAGTGGGGCTCCTGGAATGTTGAAATGCAGAGGCTGTTGGGTCTCAGAGAGGAATGTAGTCTGGTGAGGACTAGGCTCTTCACAGCTGCTTGGGGAGTGGGTAGGACCCAGTGCAAACTCCCACTCTGAAACAATGCCATTGTTGGACTCCGGGAAGCTCCTTATACTAGTCTCAGGGCCAAAGGGCTGCCCCATGGCTAGGAAAGTAGGTCTGCAGTGGAAATGTGGATGCTTGGGGATTTCTCACTTACCCTTTCCTAAAATGGGTAGTTTCTCCTGGCTCTGAGCCAATCCAGGTCATGCCAGCTACTTTGTTTTCCTCTTCTTCTGTGCTTCAGAGGTTCTCTGTCATTTCCCTGCTGAATTCCAGTGTTTTATCTTAGAGACTCTATTCATAGAATGGTATCTACTTGCTGTTTTGGACCTTCTGTGTGGGGGTCATGAATGCCAAGCACCTCTAGTCAGACACCTTGAAACTGAGTTTAACCAATTTTGTCTCTGGCCTTCCAAACATAGCCAGATTATATTCCTTACTTGATTTCTTGCCAGTATTTCAACCTATCTAATATGTACATTTCTAAAGTTCTTTTTCCTAATGCTCATTACTTCATTGTAGAGTATCTGTTGTGCTATATGGTGTCCACACATAAGGAACTTGCTAGTAGACTTTTAAAAACTTTTTCTTTACCTTTAAATTAATTCTAACAATTCACATGCTTCAAAACTTACATTCACCATCATTTCCCCAAGTATTTTATAGCAACAGATTCAAAGCAACATGAATCTAATTACCTTTACACTAAAAACATGTTTCCAAAGTGATCATCAACCCGCTTGATAGTGTGTCTAAATTACTTGTCCAGGAGAAATCTAAGTAAACTCCCCTACAACTATCTGATTTGAATGAGAGATTTTCACTAAGCTAATGCATAATATCCTGGTATAATACTCTGTAGTTGTCTACCATGTCAAATCCTAAATACCTGAAAATAAACACATCAGCAGTATTGATTATCTTAAATTTATATCTCATGTAAATAATCACTTTTATTCAGTTATTCATTTGAATATCTATGCATATCATTTAGGAATTTACTAAGGTAAAATTAACGTTTAAATATGTGGCTATGCTCTGTTTCCTCAACCCCTTTTGCCTTATCCCTATTGTAATTCATGTTGAGATTTGGTAGTTAATATTTGCCATTTAAAGAGTTTATTTACAAAGGTAGAATGGATGGTTAAATAGAGAGTATGTAATATCATGAAGCATTTTCAACTCATTTAATAAAATACCAGAAATAGGATTTTAGATTCCCTCCCTTTCTTCAAACATCAAAATAAATGATCAAGTATTTCGTTTTATTAGTAAACGTAAATTGTATAGATTATTTATTATTAGAAAAAGTAAAATCACAGTACATTTATTTCTCATTACTATTATGTGTTTGTATTTCAGTGCAATTATTAATATATTTTTACATAATGGTTTGAATATGCAATTATTAAATTGACTCATTTACATATTATATCAATATCCACATTTTAGCAATAAAAAATTACAATTTAAGAATCTGTCTAGTTTGGAGTTAAAAAGGAAATGAGTGGAAAATATTAGAAACAATATCATAGAACTATGATACAAACATGTTAATTAAAAAACTGCTCATGTCTTTAAAATTGAAGTAATCCTGATAATAATAGCTATATGTTGTACATGTTTTAATGGATTTGAAACCATGTTTCATAATTGTATATTTTTCTAGACTTTAGGACATCTAATCTTCTATATTTTAACAAAGTATGAGATATTTCTTCAGTATAAAATATTAGGAGTGTGCAGAAATAAGTATGTAATAAGCTAATTTACCTTTACATTACTTGGTTATAGGTTTAATATAGGAAATATTTTGTTCTTGCTTGTTTTCTGCTTTTGTGCAATGCTATTGAAATTTCTGCATTTTTCCAGTTTATGTAAAAAGTGGGGTAAACTAACTTTGAAATCAATATCCCATTTTTATAAAACTTCCCATATATGTGCATCCCATATTTTTGCTCAAAGAAACTTCAAATAAACAAACTTCACAATATGAGAAAGTTTTAAGTTGACTTTGGCATAATGATGTTTTTACTTAAACATCAAAAAGCACTCTATCCACCAGTAGTGGACAAGTTATAGCTGAGTCCAAATTTCAAAGCTTAGAAAGAATGTGCTACTTCAGAAATCTTTTTAAAAATTAAAATACATTATAATTTTTTGTGACATAGGTAGAAGTTATCAAATTATTTATTTACTTATTCAACAATTATATTTGAGAAAACTGGGCCTCTGCTAGGCAGTGAAAATTCAAAGACAAGACAATGGTTATATCTTAGTGGAGATTACATAGCACCACTGGCAAAGGGTTTTCCCAAAAGATATTATAAATGCTTTATGGTAAGAATTTTCAATACAGTATCATATGAAAATTCAAGAATGACTAAATTTATTAGAGACAATAAACTTAAATTTCCATAAAGTGTCATTTATCAACCAGAAACTCTATTTGACTCATTTTACCAGTGGCACTATAATGACTTATGTCCAAAAAATAATACTTTAAGGAGTTACTTTAAGAAATAACAAAAACTTTTTACTCCTCATAACTCATCCCAGACTTCACAGAGAAGTAGACACTTATACTGAATCTTAAATGTGGACATGTTAGGAGAGAAACACATTTCAGAGAATAGCATGCATAAGTTTTACCCAAATACAAGATGAATTAACAGGGAGCTTCAAATAAAAAGTAGGCATAAAATGCTATAGGTAGCATCCTAGAGCTTTGGGAAAGGAGGGTCAGAGACGTGGAGAGGTAAAGTAAATAAGGCAAATCAGGAAGAATCTTATAAATGGGGCTAATAGCTTTGAATTTTGTTCCACAGGCAACAGGAAACTGTTATAACATTTTAAACCTGACTACAGCATGACCAAATTTATGTTTTAGAAAAATCACCCTTGAAGTAATGTATATAGCCTGGCTCGGTGGCTCAGCCTATAATCCCAGCACTTTGGGAGACTGAGTGGATTGCCTGAGCACGCGGGTTCCAGACCAGCCCAGGCAACCTGGCAAGACCTTGTCGCTACAATAAAATAAAAAATGGCCAAGCATGGTAGTGCGTGCCTGTAGTTCTGGCTACTCGGAAGGTTGAGGCGGAAGGATCCCCGGGGTCCAGAAGGTCGACGCTGGGTTGGCTATGAGCGAGCGTGTCACTGCACTCCAGCCTGGGTGACGGAGTAAAACTCCAACTCAAAAAAAAAAAAATGTATATAGATGGACCTGCAAAATTTAGATTGGAGGCATAGTGAAATAGTTCAGGTTAAAGGTAATAACAGGTTATACTAATAAAATGGCAATGTAAGGAACGTGAAGGGCCTAAGTTGGAAAAAATATTCAGGAGGTACCAACAAAAGGACTTAGTGACTTGGAGATGAGAAGTAAGATAGCAGAATGAGTCTGGCACTCATTCTAGTCACCAAAGGCATAAAAATATCTTCAGTCTGGATGATTGAGCAAATTACAGAGCAGATCACCTGGGTAGATAACACAGTTCAGTAGCAGGTTTCGCACAGAAGACAATGTGTTCTTGTTTGGAGTAGTAAAGATGAAGAGTTAGCAATTTTCAAGACCAAGTTGGAATACAGGTGAAATGGGGAAGGTAGAGCTACACATCTGGGAGCTTTGAAGTGCTTTTATTTGATTTTGCTTTGAAATAATTTGTATTGAAACTCATAAGTGTGATAAATTTATGGTGGAATACTAACAGGTCATCTTCTAAGTATTGCACATGTATTATCACATTTTATCTTCAAAACTGTGTGAGATAGAAATAATTATTGTACCCATCAGACAAATAAAAAAAGGAGGAACAGGAAGGAATCACTTCATTAAGTTCTATATATTTATACATAAGTATACTTAAATTAGTTTCCAAATTATTAAGTGATAAGAAAACCTGATTAGGTAAGAATTTACAACTATCATTTCACTGCTCACAAAACCCCTGACATCATGCTTTAATTAACAACTTTGCTTCAATTACTGAAGACTTGGTTCATCCTTTGGGGACAGTTCTTTGAGAATACTGACGTATTACAAAGAACTATGCTTTACAATATTTTTTGGTGTAATCTATACATGGCTGGACCCTTCTCATTTCCATTCTGGAAAAGGATCTTTTAGCAACCTATGAATCAATCAAGAGGTTTACTAGTCCTGTCTCTAGCATGTTAGCTCTGATAGTGCTTCCCGAATTGAACGTCATTCATTTTTTGACCATAGCCTCTAAAGATTCAGCGTTGTCCACATTTGAGTGTTGCCTAATTTCTTTGACTTAGTATAATGTTTTAGGGTTCATTCATGTCGTATCATATTTTGGTTCTTTATTCCTTTTTATTGCCCAATGATTTTACATTGCATGGGCAGATCACATTTTGTTTACTAATTCATTCATGCTGGACATTTTGTTTTCACTTTCTGTTTCTTCTGAATAGTGCTGCTATCAACATTCATATTTTTGTATAGACTTATGTTTATATGTGAGATATATACCTAGGAGCAAAATGCTGGTTTGACGCAGATGGTAGTTCTACATTTAACCTTTTGACACATTGCTATAGTTTTTTCCAAAGCAGCTGTGCCATTTTACAATCCCAATAGTCATGTTGCTGGTTTCAATTTCCACATCTTCACCAGCCTTTGTTGTTGTCTGTCGTTTTAATTTTAGCCCTCCTAGTGGGTGTGAAGTGTTATTCCATTGTGATCTTGGTTTGCACTTCCCTAGTGACTTCTGACAAAACAATTCTTTGCAATATTATTCAGAGCTCATAATTTTTGGTGCCCATGGACAGCATACCATTTTCAGTTATCTTCTCTTCTTTGCAATTTACTTTTTAAATGCTAGTTAGATTCCCCTATTAAGAAACCTTCAATGAGTTGTAATCTGCAATTTGAAAAGCATAGTCTGGATGATTTATAAGGATATTTCCAGATTTAACCCAACAGCACTCTCGCATATGGCATCATTGTTCTAAGTGTTTCATAAGAAGTGTTTCCTTTGCAGCAGGCATAAAAAGCCCTGCTTTATGTAGATGTAAACTGAAAATCAAATAAATGAGAGAACTTTGCCTCTAAGGCTTATACTGTTGTGTGCTTTATTGAAATAAAGTCTAGCTATGTTCAATTGATCTTTTCAACACATAGTCTTCTCATGGTCCCCCAGGTCAGCCATTTAATGTATTTGGCTCCTGACATTCACTACATGACTGAATAAATAATGTATTTTACTCTGCTTGATTATTTATTTAGTTATTGTAAAGTTTTAATTTTTTTCTTTTTTTCTGTCTGGATTGTTAATATGCGCTTATTATAGAAAATGGGGAAAGCAAAAAGAAAAAGAAAAAACTTATAAACACTTGCAATCTCAACATCAAAGATAACTTTCTTAGCTTTATGCTATGTCCACTTCCAGTCTCTCTGGACTCATCTTTCACATAGATTGGAAAAGTATATTCATAATGTATGATGAAGTTTATTTATGTTTTACTTTAGCCTGAGCTTACCCTTGGATCTCCTTTGACCATTGAATTTACAGACTCTTATACCTAATTCAAGTCTCATTTTCTTCCCCAAATTAGGATGAAATTAGATTTTTTTCAACTTCAAAATATTACGAGTCTCTGAATCTATGCCAGTTTCCTCTTGGACAAAACTCTAAAGATTCCCTTCCCATCTTTTTCACATTTATTACTTATCCCTATATGTATTCTGATTCTACTTAATTTTTTCCACTTTTCAGGATTTACTTTACTTTAAGAGAGGGACTATAAAAATCATATTTTAAAGGAATTATTTTATACCTCTGCCACATTTAGCAATATAGTTCCATCAATGCTCCTTGATAACTATATAGATAATTCACCAACTCCAATTCATAAGCTTGAAACCACATTTGATGATCATCTCAGAGACTAATTATATTAGAAGATAAAGAGAGCAGGAATTACTTTTAACTTGACCTCACTCCTGGTACCCAGATGATAATCAATAGATGTTTGCTTGATGATTGTGAATCAACCCCTTCTCCCTCCACCTAGAAGAAGGCAGAAGCCAGACGGTGGTAGAATTGACATTTCAGTCACATGGGGTGAGTGGCATAAGCATGTATGGCCAAGGAGGCCATTTCTTTTTTTTTTTTTTTCACTTATTAAATAGTCATTGAATTCTCATGATAAACCTATCTCTGTAGTAGGTGCTAATGAATTGGTGAGAGAAAAACTTCAAGATAATTAGAAGATTGTGTCCTTCCCTTGTTGAACTTACAGTCTCATTGTATAAGCAGAAGCTTTTCATGTTGCATATTAGAGAATACTCACAAAGAATAGGAAGTTAAGGATAAGATCAGATTTTTTTCACATGAAAATTATGCAATGATTGTAATATTTATTTGAAGACACAGCTCATTAGAATATTCAGCACAAAATGAGCTCAATCCAAGAGGACTCATCCAAGTAGGAAAGACTAAGGCAGGGAATAATCATAGAAAAGGGGTATATTTCACTGAAATAGAGGATGTGAGTTAACAACATATAAGGGGAAAGAAACACATCATGTGTCTTGCTCTGAATAGATCCAGCTCTAAAGGAGACATTACAGTGTGCTATTTTTAAGTTTTAGAGCATAAATAGTACATTGAAACTATATTTTAACTTAAAATCACACTTTACCATTATATTTTAAATACTTTCATATATATATTTCATAGAAATATTTTTCTAAAGAAACAAATACAATCTGAAAACCAAGTTGTTATAAAATGTTATCCAAGTAATTTTAAAACTATATTTTTTAACTATTGTGTAATTGGAGATACAAATACCTTTTTGGAACATTGAACATTATTTTACTATTTTTGGCACTGCTTTGGTGCATACTTTGGTTGATTCAGTTTTGTTTTGTTTTTCTCTTTTTGACTCTTAAATCTCCAAAGGCAGAAACCCACATAACTTTTTTTTTTGTCTCTACTAACATCCTATATATTGTTAGTAAATATTGATTGACTTTTAAAATTTCCCTAGAACATTGTTTTTATCCCTGAAAGCCATCATTTTGGAGTTATTTGCCCTTCTCATGAAACAGATAACTGAGCATATTATTTATTTGTTTTTGTTTTTTCATAAAGAAAATGCAGTTTCCTTTACAAAGTATTATTTATGTTAGTCTACCATTTCAATTTGTTTCTTTCTCTGAGTATGGAGTCCTCAGATATTTGAATCACTATAATAAATATGTCCCATAAATGAAATAATAAGTGTTTCTTTACTATTACCTAGGTGACATTAGACCTTTCCACAGGTTACAGGGACTGATTTGGGATAATAAAACAAATCCGTGGGGACAGCCATCACAGTATGTAGACTGTGTAAATGGATTATCTTATGGATCGAAGCCTGTGATTTTCAGGCTGATGTCCAGACACCAGATGGCTTTAAAATCCTTTCATCCAGAACACTAGCAGCCCGCTTTAGTCACATTGCTCTTGCTAATATTTGTAGAGCATCTATGTAGTCCCCAGTGCATCCACTTATTATTCTATTAGGCAGACATTATTCCTTTTGTAGCTAGATCACATGACTCCTAGGATATGTTGCAATCATTGACAATAATCACTATTTGTCCAGCCATAGGGTGAAGAGTTCTTATGCATGCATCTTTTAGGAAAGAACTTTCAGATAGCCTTTTCATGAACATGAAGAAATAAATGACTTTCCAATACCAGGAATTTCAAAATTATTTTATCAGTAGTAACTCTCCCTACCAAAACACATGTCAATAACAGGTAGTTCTGGTTGCTAAGAATTAAAAATATCCTGCTCCCTAAAAGATTAATGAAACAAAGAGCTTATGAGGGGTTGGCACAGAAACTTCCTTATCATTTTCAAAACCACACAGACTAACCTTAGATAATAATAATTGATTTTATAAGAACTGTTCATTTCAGGAATTCTAAAAATTTCTTCAATATTATGCATGTGTTTTATTTATTTTTTTCTTTTCCTGTTGTGTTTTGTTTTCTCTTGATCAATATAAATAAGAATTTTCCTTCTTGATAGTCATATGGCTGAACTCTAAATGCTGCCCTTTTGAATACCAATCCATAAAAAGTATAGACGTAGCAAAAAGAGACTCTCTTTGCATGTTTAATCAGCCTTGTTGCAAACTCTCTGTAGTAAAAATTGTTATATAACTTAAAGTTAAATTTGCAATCTTGTTACTCTCTTATGTACTAGAGATCTGAATTTACCTAAGTTGACAAAGAAACGAAATTTTGCAGCTTTTGTCTGACATGCATGCTGTTTATGATTTTAGGGATTATATTCATTTTTGGCATTAAATTCATAGAATAAGCAAAATGTCAAACTTTGTTTACTAATTTTATACTTATCTGTTCTTTTAATATCCTGTCTTGGTTCTCTAGTTATAACATAGATGAACCTAAAGTTTGCTAGAAACATTTGCCATTAGCTTCTTCTAAAAAAAAAATTAAATTTGAGGATAATCCTACCTCCAGAGCTTATTCTGTTCCTGGTCATTGACTGTGACAGTGGAAGGCTCATCTGAAAGCACCGGAGCATCCCATCTAAAAGCATAAAACATATTACATTTCATGAAAAAGCTAATTCAGATTGTTTAATTCTGGTAATATTGCCTCTGTCACCTTCAAAATCAAAATGTTCTTTCCTGTTATTATAAGGAAAACAACCAAATTGCTAAAAAACCCATTTGAATACACAGCTGCCTTATGTTGCATACTAATTTGATTAAAAATGCTCGTGCCTCACCAGCATTTTTACATAAAACACATTGGTGAATTTAACAAAGACTATTTTAAAAATATATCTGAGGAGGTTTTGATGACCACAGTCCTCAGCAGTGACCACTGTCCCCCTGGACTGAGCAAAAAGCTTTCTGGCTATCTTGGAAGGCATGAAACAATTGTCGAACTATATTTGTTTGCTCACTGCTTTGGGCACTGAGCCAACCTCATTGCAAATAACTGCATTAGTCAAGTGTATCCAAATTATTACAACACGGCGTCCATCCCAGTTATTGCTGTTGAAGCATTTTCTGAATCTTCATGTCACTAGAAAACATTTCTTTGAAGGGTGAGCATCCCATAAATCCAGGTCCACTTGGATTTATAGAAAAGTGAGAAGACTTCTTTCACAAGTGGCTTTGTTTTTTCTGTCTCTTCAAGAAGAAGCCTTTGAAGTACTTATTGTTATGATCTTATTAAGTCAGAAGAGTTTTTCACCTACATCAGAATATTTTCCACCCTTCGTGTCATTTTTCATTTTTTCATTTCTTTCTTGAGATGATTTTTATCCAATGTCAATATTTATTTACATTTTAACTGACTGTTACTGTTTCTAATAATAAATTTGAGGGATGAAACATTGGTAGTGGTAAAACCCAAGCCACAGGAGCCGCTGCAATGAAATAGATGGAGCTTTTAGAAATCTTATTCCATGTCTTAAATGTGAGCCATAAGCTAGATCAATACAGAAAAACGAAATTCCAGGTCTTTCTTGATTGCCATTCTGGTGAATTCATACTTCAATGAACATATTCTCAAAATACTTCATTACTCTCTAACAGTAAGTTATGTTATTTTAGAGGACACCTTAGCTCCTTAATCCACAAGATTGCTAAGTAGATATCATACAATTTTATTTGGTATAAACCATTCTGACTTGTTGTTTAGGCTTCCAAGTTGACTCCGTGTTGCATAATGTTTGGGTTTGTGTGGTTGGTTTGTCTGTCTGTTTCGGTTGCCTACAATACTACCTATTTCCTTTAGTTAGAATTCCAGTTTACTCTTCTATATAGTCCAGGCCACTAGGGACCTCAAGTTGCTTCTTAGAAACTTAAATTGATCATTTCACTATCTGAGATATGAAAATAATATCTGCCATTTGTCTTTCAAGACTAGAAGACTAATAAAAAATGTGTAGGCTATTTCAAACTTAAAGTTTCTATCATAAATTTAATGTTCAGCATCATTGTTCTATTTGACCTCCAAAATTAAACACACCTTAGAAACTATAGCAAACTTATGAGATAATGAACCCATCTATATTTCTCTAAAAAACTACAAGAATAAAATAGCTATGTTCCCGTAGAGATTTGATTCCATTGAAACCTATTTGGTATGAATTACGAATTAAACAAATACATAATATGATCTTAGTTTTACTCTTATAATATTTGGAAATATTTTCTAGGAAAACAATTCTGTGGAGAGTGAACAGAATTAGAAGTTATCTGATTCTTCTATTGCTGCCAGTTAGTAAAAAGTGTGATGAACCTATGCTCAAGTTAAAAATAATAAGCTTGTCTCTCAACAGTATTTATCAAGCAATCACCCTGTTAAATACCCTGAAACTTCCAGAATCATTAAGATTAAATGCAAAGTGATTGGGAGATGGTTAAGTAAAACATACTGCAACTATAAAGTCAAATATTAAAATAATTGTTTTTAAATATAAGTTTTAAGTTAGCAAATATAATGGAAATTACCTTGGTAAAATGTAAAGTGATAAAAGTTTATACACAATGGGGTAAACATATGATAGTAATTTGGTTGGATATATGTGGATATTCACTGTATATACATTTTAAAGTGTATTACATCAAATACATGTGTGTTTATATATTTGGTATGTGTGTGCATTTTATAGGAAATACCAATTTTAAGTAAAATGTATCAGTAAATATAAGGTATTGTTGATTTATTTACATCTTTATAATTTAATATTTTTTCTCAATATTTTTCATAGCTTTTTAAAATTTCATAAATTAAAAAATGCACTAAGTGATGGCTTTTTGGAAAATATTATTATGAGACTATGAAAAAGGTTAATAGGCTATTAAACTGTGATAAACTTTGCATTTAATTATTCTGCTACAGTTTTAGGTCTTAGTTTTATAGTAAAGTACTATTAAGTTTGTGGTAAGGTATACTTAATCATTTTCTTATCAAATTATTAGGACCCAGTGTTATTCCCATATCATTAACATTTTAAATTTTATCTGTAAAGATTACATAATATTGACAATTTATCAGATGTCATTCTGTGGTGGGGGAGGGATGGGGTTGGCATCATTTGTTTAAGTGAGGTTTAGGAATTCTTATGTTTTTGAAAATGCCTCTAAAGTTGAGAAGAAAATTTTACATGTGGCCCTATAAAGGACTCAGAGAATATCTCTGAAATTATAATATGTTATTTTTAGGCCTCACTCTTTTTCGCTACCTATTTTTGTACTCTCCCTTGACAAAAATGAAACTATCCTTAAATTTTTATTTGATAGTTTTCCCTAAGATACAAATAGATAAAAGTAACAACTCACATAGTCAGGATACAGGAAAACATTCTTAGAGATTTGTTATACAATGATTTTCTTTAAAGCCTCCGGAAATCTTTTGTGCCTAAAACCACCTATAAATAAAAAACACAATTATGAAGCAAATAAGTTATAAAATTGCTATTTGCATTATAACTATTTTTATATCATGTTTTATTTCATGAGTATGTTAAAAAAATTCAAGAATGATTCTATTCCATAATGCAAAGAAATTATTCTAATGCCAAAGTTGCTTCTAGGAACTTCTAGGATATCCTACTATAATAAAATATAGTTATCACAAGTTATTACTGGAAAACTGAGTTAGAATGTTTGAAGCATATTGTATTATATTGTAAGCGTATTAATATAAGTCTGCTGTAACAATATATACCACAAACTGGGTGACTTAGAAAATCAGAAACAGTTCTGTAGACTAGAAGTCCAGAATAATGGTGTCAACAGGGCCATGCTCCCTCTGAAGGTGCTAGAGAAAGATTTGTCTCAGGCCTCTTTGCTGGCTTATGGCAGCCTCAAGTGTTTCCTGGCTTGTAATTGACCACCTTCTCTCTGTCTCTTTTCAGTAATCTTAACTTGATTACCTTGGTAAAGAACCTATTTCCAAATAAGGTTTTTCTGAGAGAAACCTTATAACTTCAACATATCTTTTGGGGGTTGGGGTGGCAGAATTCAACTTATTTCAAATTTTGACCTTCGAAGTTCATCTTTTACATGTATAAGGATAAAAGTTACCTGTCTATTAAAGACAAATTGATAGCTAGTAAACAATTACTTTTTCTTGAGGACAAAACACTTGACTTAGAATATCTTTTTTTAATAACATCTTTAAAGAATCACAAATACTGAAAAAATGATAAAACCAAGCTCATCATTAGGCCTACACTATACAGACTTAAAGAAAACTAAGAGTTCGTTCAGTGTCCCATGTTATTGGCTATTTAGCTTATAACTTTGTAGAAAGATTTTTGAACTTACAAGGGGACGTGAAGATCAGGGCATTTTAGGTTGGAAGTACCTCTTTTCATTTCACAGATGAAGAAACACTTGAAGGCCCTAAGCAATATTTGGCCAGAAAAAAAAGAACTTGCTGGCAGATGGATTAAGCAGACAAAATTTCATCCATAAAGAATATTTTATGCCTTAAAATATACAAATTAGAGTCATCAATTGGGAAGCTGAACATTTCGTACTTAACAAACATAGCCAGTGAAAAGCAGATATATCACAAAAATGAAACCCCTCAAATATTCGCTACCATTTTGTCGCATATTGGTTAAAACTATGAGACACAGGAGATATGAAAGGAAAGGAACGAACTTATAGAAACCAGAACAATTAATATCTGCCCTGGGATACCATAACCCTGAGGTGTGGATTCATTTTCTTTATTGTGCTGTTTGTATTTTTTTTCCTCCCTAAATAATTCTGCTCTGATTATTTAACTGACTGAAGTAACTAAATTAGAATAGATGGTGACATCTTTATTTTTTCAGCTGATTTTTTGTTAAAGTAACATAGAGACAGAAGACAGTTGCATGTACCATCATGCAATGCTGACAAAATAATTATGTGTATTGAGTTTGGAATTGCCAAAAATGTCTACATATAAAAGATATCACAGTTCCATTTCTAATAAAATGCTTTAAACATGTAAAGTAAATGTCAAAGTTGAGTTAAAGTGAGGGATCATTTTCTTTGTGACAGTCAGTCAAACATTATTAGTTAAGACATTTCCATATTTCTGTACTTGCAACCTTTAGTAACAGGAGTTTAAATTATCTTTGAATAGGTTCTGAAATATCTCCTCAGGAGCAAACAAAGATTGCTTCATTTTGTATTGAATTATGGATTGTAGCATTATCGTAAAGTTGATAATACTTGTTTAATGTTTTCCTTGGAAAAAAAGTACTGGTCCACTACCAGGGGGAGTGAGGGCCACCTAGAAGCCCAAACTTTGCCTGCATGCAGCCTATTTATGTGATAAATCCTCACTTGTACCCACAACTATATAGTAAATAAATAAATTACAAAAGTAGCTAAACAATTACTTAAATATTTTTAAGTAGTATCATTTAGTAGCATCATTTAGGCTCTGAAATTACTATTTTTTTTACTTATAGTTAGCTTTGTCTTATAAATATTTTCATTTTCTTTTTTTTCTTTTAATTTTAATTTTAAAATTGTGGGGTACAATTCAGGGTAAGGTATATAAATATTCATTGTGCAGGTACCCTTAATGATGAGGTGTGCCCCCCCTTCCCCAGGCAGATATCGACTACTGACAATCCCACCTCCCAGCACCCCCCACCACAGTTTCCCCTCTATTGTCAATCCTTTTCTTATAGGAATATGGTAGTTGTTCAAGGACCATTTATGAGTGAGAACATGTGATACTCAGCTCTTTGTTTCTGTGAGAGATCACTCAGTATTAGAAACTCTAGTTCCATCCAGTTGCTGCAAAGTTCATGATTTTACTCTTCTTTAGGACTGTGCAATATTCCATTGTGTACATGTACCACATTTTTTATCCAGTCCTCTCTTGATGGGCAGCATGGTTGGTTCCATATTTTTGCTATTGTGAACAATGCTGCGATAAACATACATGTGCAGGTATCTTTTTTATAGAGTGATTTGAGTTCTTCCGGGTATATTCCCAGTAGGGGGATTGTGGGGTCATATGGAAGGTCAATTTTTAGAACTTTTGGGAATCACCACACTGATTTCCACAGAGGCTGTACTAGTTTACACTCCTACCAGCAGTGTAGAAGTGTTCCCTTTTCGCCACATCCTCTCCAGCATCTGTTATTTTTTGAGTTATTGATCATGGCCATTCTGACTGGAGTTAGGTGGTATCTCAGTATAGTTTAATATGCATCTCCTTGATGACTAGTGAGGCTGAACATTTTTTCATGTATCTGTTGGCTGCTCGTATGTCTTCTTTTGAGAAGTGTCTATTCATATTTTTAGCCCACTTT
>CAUYQG010177093.1:0-81817 GCA_963574415.1 Tarsius wallacei
GTTTGGGGAAGGTCTGATCCCAGATGCCAGCTAACATCACTCTCCAAGCCCACCCAGACACTCAGGACAGCTTTAGCCTGTAGAGGTACTCAGCACAGCACTGCCACAGCTGGCAATTGAGAAACTCACCACCTAAAGGCAATAGATAACCCAGAGAACCAACCCTACAGTGACTACATCAGCCCTCTGCAAACCTCAAACCAAAATGAGAAGGAACCAGAAATATAATTCTGACAATATGAAACAACAGAGTTCTCCAGCTTCCCCAAAAGACCACATTAACTCTTCAGCAATGGACCTAAAAATGAAATATTTGAAATTCCAGAGATGGAATAAAAATGTTGATTATAAAATTTTTCAATGAGTTTCAGGAGAAACTTGACAGAAATTAAAAATAAAATTATTCAAGACATGAATGAAAAATTCTCCAAAAGAATAGACACCTAAAAAAAACAAGCAAACAAACAACAAGCTGAACTTCTGGAAATGGAAGTCTCATTTAGGAAGTAAACAAGGCAGTGAAAAGTTTTAGCAGTAGACTAAAACAAATAGAAGAAAGGATCTCAGAACCTAAAGACAAGGCTTTTGAATTAGCCCAATCAGACAACAAAGAAAAAAGAATCAAGAGAATGGAACAAAGTCTCCAAAAAATGTGGGATTACATAAAATGTCCAAACTTAAGAATCACAGGTGTTCCTGAGAAAGAAGAGAAAACAGTAAGTTTGGAAAACCTATTTGAGGGAATAATGGAGGAAAACCTCCCTGACCTTGCTAGAGAAGCAAACATCCAGATACAAGAAGGCTTCCAAAGAACTCCCAAAAGATTCATTGCAAAAAGGTCATCCCCAAAGCATATGATCATCAAATTATGCAAAGTTAATGTGAAGGAAAGAATTTTAAGAGCAGTGAGGCAAAAATAGCAAATAACTTGCAAAGGTAAACCTATCAGATTAACAGCCGACTTCTCAGCAGAAACTCTGCAAGCCAGAGGGATTAGGGCCCTACCTTCAATCTCCTCAGACAGAATAACAGTCAGTCAAGGATTTTGTATCTCACAAAGTTGTTTCATATATGAAAAAGAATAAAGTCTTTCTCAGATAAGCAAATGCTGAAGGAATTTGTCACCACTAGAATGGCTCTATAAGAAATACTCAAGGGAGCTCTGAATATTGAAGCAGAAGGTCAAAAAACACCTACAGAAAAACACTGGAAATCTTAAAGTTCACAGGGCTTATAGAATATCAACACAATAGAGAAAAAAATAAAGCAATCAGGTAAAAACCAGCATGATGAGTACAATAGTGTCTTGCATATTTTTATAAACCTTGAATGTAAACGGTCTCATTGCCACCACTTAAAAAATATAGACTGGCAGAATGGATAAAAAAAAAAATCCAAATATCTGTTGCCTTCAAGATACCCACTTAACACACAGAGACTCCTATAGACTCAAGGTCAAGGAATCGGAAAAAAATATCCCACACAAATGGAAACCAAAAATGAATGGGAATAACTGTTCTCATATTCGATAAAACAGACTTTAAATTAACAACAGTTAAAAAAGGACAAAAATGGTTATTATATAATATGATAATGGAATTATATATTATATGATAATGGAATTAATCTAACAATAAGATATAACAATTTAAAATATATATGCACCTAACACCGAGCTCCCAGGTTTATAAAACAATTTCAAGTAGACCTAAAAAAAGAGACAGACAGCAATACAGTAATAGTGGGAGAATTCAACATTCCACTGACAGCAAAGAAACATTGGAGTCAAACTAGACACTAGAGCAATTGTACCTAAAAGACATCTACAGAACATTCCACCCCCAAACTACACAATATTCATTTTTCTTCTCAGCACATGGAACATTCTCCAAGATAGGCCATATAATAGGCCACAAATCAAGTCTCAATACACTTAAAAAAATCAAAATTATATCAAGCACCTTCGCAGACAACAAGGAACAAAACTAAATATTAACTCCAAGAAGAATTCGCAAAGCCAAACAAAAACATGACAGTTAAACAATCTGATCCTAAATGATCTTTGGGTCAACAGTAAAACCAAAATGGAGATTTGAAAATTTCTTGAAATGAGTGACAACAATGAAACAAGTGATCAAGACTTCTGGGACACAGCCTAAGCTGTGCTCAGAGAAAAAAACATCCCACATTCATGGATTAGAAAAATCAGCATTGTTAAAATTACCATATCACCCAAAGTAACCTACAGATTTAACACAAGCCCTATCAAAATATCAACATCATTTTTCACAGAATTAGAAAAAACAATCCTAAAATTCACGTGGAATAAAAAAGGAACCAGTATAACCAAAGCAATCTTAAGCAAAAAAAGAAAGCTGGAGATATCACATTACCTAACTTCAAATTATACTACAAGGCTGTAGTAACCAAAACATCCTGGTACCAGTATAAGAGCATACACATGGACCAATGGAACAGAACTGAGAATCTAGAAATAAACCCGAGTACCTACAACCAACTGATCTTTGACCAAGGAAACAAAAATATCCACTGGAGAAAGGACACCTTCATCAACAAAGGATGCTGGGAAATTTGGATAACTGCATGTAGAAAGATGAAACTTGATTCCTATTTCTCTTCCTATATAAAAATTAACTCAAGATGGAATGAATAATTAAATGTCAGACCGGAAACTATAAAAATTCTAGAAGAACAGCTAGGAAAAACTTTTTTGGACATTGACCTAGGCATATAATTTATGAATAAAACCCCAAAAGCAAATGTGACTAAAACAAAAATAAGTAAGTGGTGGGTACACTTAAAACCCAGACTTCTTTGCTGCTAGGCATGCATCCATGTAATAAAAAACTATTTGGACTACCTAAAGCTATTGAAACAAAGGAAAAAAATAAGTTCCCTAAGATTCCTATTTGTCTTCATAAAAATAGAACCTAAACCATCAAATTATCTGCTTTTAAGGAAAGTTTTTTGAATCATCATCATCTAAAATATAAATTTAATTTTAAGTGAATAAAATGTTTATAATCTCCCAGAATCCTTAGAAAACATGTATTCGTTTTATACTCTGATTGCCTTGCAATCGTTGCCACATGGTGACACCAATCATAAATTATCAAATATTTCAAATAAACATGTGAGACTGTTTAGTGGCAAACTTTGTTATCTGGCTTATCCTATAAATGTGAGAACAGAGAGTCTGGGAATCAGAGCAGAAGTTCTGCCGAAATAAGTTCAAATGCTGGAAGAGTGAGTTTAGGATTCACCACAAAACAACAATTTTTAAAGCATTTTTTCTCATTGTTATGGACTGAATTGTGTCTCCTCCAAAAGTTATATGTTGAAGTACTAACCACCCATACCTTAGAACATCGCCTCACTTAGAGACAAGATTGTTGTAGGTGTAATTATTTAAGATGAGATTTGGAAGGAGGAACCCCAAGAAACTTAGAATAAACTTAGTTCACATTTTGCCTCAGCATAACCATTTGTGCTTTGACTGACACGCTTTGAACCTAGCACAAGTTAGACATAGATGGATAAATTTCCAACAGGCAGGTTTTGAGAAGCGTTCAGACATTTTTCTGCAGGCCAAGTTAGCAGCCTACCCTAGCCCCTCAGTAAATCTCCATCAGATGCAAGACAAGGACAGCCCAACCTTTCGATTCATGGTTTAGCATAATAATCTCTAAGAAGCTTTCAGGTTTCTTATAGAAGACCAGAGGTCAGAGATCACCCCTTAGCTGGCTGAAGCTGTAGAAATGATAACAAGACCAACTTTTTGCTAAGGAGCTTGTGGATTGGAAGATCTCTTACAGGAAAAACCCCTCCCCTTGTCTTCTCCCATCTAGCCTACCACCATGGTAGCAATCATGTGACTGACCCACCCATCTGCCTGCTGTCCATCACCTGATGTCAGTACCTGTGCTTACCTGCCCCTTTTTGATGATGTGGAGCAGACCACCACTCACTCACCTTAATGACCTTCCCCCATCAAAAGGAAGGACTAAAAGGATTCTGCCATGAGCTATAGTTGCCATTACCTTGCTAAGCTATGGTGTGTTCATGTGCTCTTGGAGCTATGGCTACCGCCATGTTTCCTGGCTGGCCCCCTCCCCTTCCTTAGGGAGGTGAATCTCCTCTTTCTCTGTGTAATTTACTTTCTAAATAAATTATATTTTCTAATTTAACTTCCGTTCAATTCTTTGCATCTTTCTTGCAGCACCAGATCGCACACCAGACACCCACACTCCTGGTGGGCCTGACCTAATATCGAGAGACTCCTCTGGGAGTCTGACCTAACGATTTTTGAGGTCCCAGTGAGATCTAACTTTTTTGGAGGTCCCACCAAGATCTAACAAGGTTATACTTCATGAATGAGGTGGGTCTTAATCCAATATAGCTGGTGTCTTTATAAGAGGGGAAATTTGGACACACACACACACACACACACACACCCCTACCTAGAATGTTGTGTGAATATGACGGCAGACAACAGGATGATTTCTACAAGCCACACAATAACAAAATTTGCCAGGAAACACCCAGAAGCCAGGGGAGGGGCACACAAGAGATTCTTCTTCTCAGCCTCAGAAGGAACCAATCATACTGACACCTGAGTCTCCAGCTTCTGGCTTCAAAAATTGTGAGACAATACATTTCTATTGTTTAAGCCACTTAGTTTGTGTTACTTTGTTATGGCAGCCCGAGGAAACAAATACATCCATAATTAGCAGATTCTGATTTAACACGGCAGTTTCTAATGTTCTTTATTGTTTTTAACTTGATGGTTATGGGAGGTGAGATAATTACCCAGTGGATTTACAATCTGTCTAGACAAATTCTGAATTAATTCAGAGAGCTCTGAGCAGGAATGAAAGGAAACACTTCCCTCAGTTCACTTGCATACGTTGTTAGGATTATTTGAACGTTTCCAAAAGGCCACCAAAGGAACTTAACCATGATGTCGACAGGAGAACCAACTGCTGCAATTCCTCACTGAAGCCAAATTCCATCAACACTACCTGTCCTGGCCATCACCAGCCTGGGTGGCACGTTCTTGGGCTTTCCTGGGTGTCATTTCAGAGCCTTGGTTGTTGTGACAGTCCCATGTTGTTTAGAAATTTGCACTCAGAGGCAGCATCCCCAAGGATCAGCTACCAGCAACTTGACCGCACTTCTTTACGAAATACTGAAAAATGAATCACTTCTTATCAAATAGTACAACATTGGAACCAAGTGTTTTATATTTGGCTTATAGTGGAATTTTGGACATTGAAGAACTTGTTTACAACAAAAGAATCAAACTGTTATATCTTATCTTTTTCTGACATGTGGTAACACCTGAAACAGTCACCAACACACATTGCAGGTTCATTGATCCATGTTGTACAATCCTGACTTGTTGGATGTCCTCTACCTGGTGTTTTTCTATTCGAGCAGACAATGCAGTCTCGTCTTCTTCCTCCCACGTGAATCATATGTGGTTTATTGTACAGTCTGTTGTTTGAAGATGATGTGGAAAGATGCATTCGTGATTCCCGAAAACCACTTCTCAACCAATCAATCAGAAGCTTCACAAATTTCAAATGAGACACAGGGTTTTTCTTTTTTGGGGGGAATGCCCAGTACAGTACATAGGAGTTAATTATGCATATTTTGAGTCCCAAGAAGAATGATTTCCTCCACCATTTTATATATATATATATATATATATTTTACAAAAAACAATATGTAGCCACATGATTCACACACTCACATTTGCAATATAATTTAGAATTATTCAGGCTTTTTGACTAATATAATATTTCCACCATGCAATGCCCTTGTGGTAGATGTCATTCCTGCATGGTTCCAAGTGCTAAGAGTTGTAACGATCCTTTTGTCCTTCCATGCAAGAGGTGTAAAATTATTTTTCCTTATACGCTATTGGTTTTTTTTCCGTTAAAAACTTTTGACTTTTTGATTTGTGCTGGTATTCCCTTCAGCTGACTTTGTCCCAGTAAGATAACATTTCATATTTAGTATTTCTCCTGCTAGGAAGAATACTGGTGTAATATCTCTCGGTAAACATGTGGTATCCTGCTGCATTGGGAACTTTTTCCAACAACTTTTTATAAAAATGTAATCGAATTCTGGTGCTAACTGGAAGACCAGCTTGAGTGATGTTTTTGGATGTTAAGCTGCCGTAGCAGGGAAGTATTGAAAAAGATATCCTGTTTTTGAATCAGCTAGCACGTAAATGCACATACCCCATTTAGTAAGCTTATCTGGATTCCATGTTATAAATGATATTCAGTATTTAAATTGAACAATGGATTTGTCAACACAAATTGCCTGGTCTGATATGAAATATTGTGAACACTCTGAATCAATGTATTTCAAATGATTAGTGGCCTTTTGAACATGAGTTCTCAATGCAGGTGTTTTCAAATGAAGCACTCAGAAGATTTGCATAAACCTTTCTTTACTGAATGTTTCCAAAAAGAAGAGTATTTGACAAGTACTCTTGCAAATTTGGTACTTGAATTATTCCCATATTTAGGATAACGGTGATAAACACTAAAACTTTCTGTTGGTCAACTTCATGCCACTTATGCCAGATTGATTTGAGTGATTCTACTCTTTCCTTATTTTTTCACCCACATAACAATTTTTTTTTAATTACACTATCCATGGATTCATTTGCAAAATACGAGTAAAATAGTCAATTGATTCTCTTATATGACTTGCTATTTGTGGTCCTGTTGTTTGAGGATGTACAAAAAATTTGTTCTCACCGGAGATTCATCTTTTTCTGTAATATCTTCCCTTTCTTCACTTGACAGTATGTTGTTTTCTACTTTTTCAAAACTGCTCACACTTTCATTACTATCACTTCCTGTTACATTTGCCCATTCTCTTCTTGGTGGGATGATCTCACTACTGCATGGTTTTCTTCCAATGTTTATTCTTCGATGTTTATTTTTCTTTCTAACTTATCTGTCTAAAAGTCTAAATCTAACACATCTTCGCTGGTGCTTATGTTATAACTCTCACTTTTATCTTTTTGTTTTGCCATTGTTCTGCAAGCTAAATAAATGAACACAAATTCAAATTGTAAATTATGAAATCACGAAATGAAATTTATCAGAAGAAGATTAGTTTTCCAATTTTACCGTTCCAAATTAATGCAGATAGATATATTCAATCTGTGCTGCTCAGTAATTCAGTGCGATCTGCTCTCAACTTCGAACCTCTCTTTCTGTTAAGGCTCCAGTATCTTGCTTATCCATTTTCTAGCTATGCCATATGATACAAAGGGCATACCCACAGCTGCCTTTCTTATACAAACAGTCTTTGTCACTGCCTTCTGTTACAAAGAAGTATTGGCACCACTGTGAAAGCACTTCACACATTCTCTTTCTATGTGACGCCAGCTGATTTTTTTTTTTTGTACGTCTATCTTGGTGTATAGTACATCTTTATTTGCTTTTTCATGCAGTTTGAATGGAAAACTTCGAGGAAACATACATTTTCGAGTCATTTGGGCTTGTGTAAGTTTGTACTGTCTAATCACCAGCAATTTCATTATGTCCCGTGAGAGGGGGCATCTGAGTGGTTTGCTAGATTGATGATGTCCCCTCAGAGGGGACATCTGAGTGCAAGGGCTAAACCCTCCATCATTTCATATGTCAGTCCTAAAGAGGTCACAAGCCTGACCGAATTGAAACACACTTCAAGCGAAGCTTGGAATCTTTGGGACCTAGCACCCACGCCTCTGGTACTCACTAAAGGGGGAGGTGAGCCAGGTACAGTCACGGGGGCCCTGGAAAAAATCTTTAAAACACATACAATTGCTCCTACTTCTTGGGCTCCGTCTCTAAGATGACCCCCAAAGCCCACCAGAGTCTCTGCATGGAAGTTCACCTCCTCTCAAAGAGTCCACCTCAGTCTCTTGGGGTATAGAAAAGATTAAGGACTATTCCATTAAAGCAATTCACACTGAGATGTGATGTCTGGGAGAGGCAGGACTCCAAGTGCAGGGAGGAAGAGTGTCCTCAACTCTAATATTCTACAGTGGAGAGAAAGTGTGAGGGGGACATTTCCCAGTGTGTTGCACTCTGCTTTCTGTCAGTGAAGGGCAGACAGAAATTTAACATCTTGTTCCCAGACCACTGCTGACCCCTCACTCAAACCCTGAAAGGATAAACTGATGTACCATAAAACACATGATGGGGAAGAAGGCTTTCCACTCCAGGTGTTGACAGAGGAAGTGGAGCATTTCAAACCTAGTGCTCTGAATCATGTTGCCCAGCCATGCTATGACAGACACAGAGATAAGCAGGTACCTAGGTAGATAGGTAGGTGTAAAGGAAGTGAGAAAGATAGATTGATGGAGAGTAGGATGGACCGAAAGGCAGACTAGACACAGGGACCAGAGATAAATCAGATCAATAAACTACCTGCCTCTTTTCGCCTCCCACTTTCTTCTCCCCTTTTACCAGAATTGTTCCATGATGCCCAGGGCTGGCAAGTACTTAAATGGTCTCCATATTCATTTTGTGGCATTCTTTTAAGAAATGCCCATCATCCTTTTTGCATCAAAAATCAATGAGAGTGAAGCCCTGTGTATTAAGTGCACATTCAATATTGAGATGCATCCGTTATAAGGATCCAAAGATGCCAACCCCTGAAGAACCTCACAGTTCACGCACCCGCAGAGGGTTCTGCTGTGGGCAGAGGGAGCTGCAGCCTAGAAGATAAAGCTGTGAAGCTGCGTGATGTCCTGTGCCACGGATTGTGTGTGCGGCCACGTGTGAGCATCCCCACTGGCTAGGTATCAGGTCTTGCAAAAGAGATGACACTTATTTTTAAGATCGTATTTAAAGATATGAAGTCAAGACTTTAGTGCAGTGCCCGGTGAGTCCTACTGATGTCAGTTATGAGGGTGGTTAGTAAGACAGCATCCGCTCTCCAAGAGGCCAGGGTTCATTTACTCATTCATTCATTCATTCATTCATTTAACTATTTCCTGATGTCTACTCCGTGCCAGGTTCTGAGCCAGGAAATAAGGCAGTGAAGCAGACTAATATGCCTCTGTCCCCGTGGAGTTTACATTGTAGCAGGGAGAATCTTCAAGTACTCCCATGGATTTGAAATACACACTAGAAAAGAAAAGAAAGAAAGAAATAGGCTTAGAATTTCTTGAGTTCAAGAGAAGCAGTGAGTTCATCAAACTCCAGACCCTGCTGTCTCTTTTGAATGTTTAAGCGTCGTCATCAGTGTTTGCCTGATTTTCTTCTGTGGCAAAGCCTTTCTCTGTGGGGTAAAATTTTCAAACAGAGTCCTAGAAAAGATTTTTTACTCCATCCTTCTTTTCTCTTTTTAATGCAGTTTTATTACCCAACTGACCATTTAACTGAAAAGAGTTAGAATCCTCCAAAGTGGTCAGCGAGTCACCTGTGTAACCCTCTTCCCGTGAAGCCACTTTCTCCTGGTCAGGCAGCCAAGGGTGGTGGAGCTTTTTTACTTGTTTGTGTTTGCTTTTTTTGAGTCAGGGTTTTACTCTGTTGTCCAGGTTGGAGTGCAGTGGCACAATCATGGCTTACCACAGCCAACCTCCTGGGCTCAGGCGAGTCTTCTGCCTCAGCCTCCTAGAAGCTGGGATTATAGGTGCACGCCACCACATGGCTAATTTTTTTATTTTTTGTGGAGATGAGATCTTGCTGTGTTGCCCATGCTGGTCTCAAACTCTTGGGCTCAAGCAGTTCTCCTGCCTTGGTCTCCCAAAGCGCTGGGATTACAGGCGTGAGACTTCGCACCCAGTCCCAAGGGTGGTTTTAAAGCCGAGATCTTCTTGACTGTCATGAAACACTCTACAGAGGTCATCCACCTCTGGCCCTCTGCACGCCCTGGTACAAGTGCCATCTCTCTTCTCTCCAATCTTTGGCAATGAAACCAGACCAATTTCCCCATAGAACTGATGGTTATGGGTTTTTCAAAATAAACATAGAGGCCGGGCTCAGTGGCTCAGCCTGTAATCCCAGCACTTTGGGAGGCCGAGGCAAGTGGATAGCCTGAGCCCGTGGGTTCGAGACCAGTCCGGGCAGCTTGGCAAGACCTTGTCTCTACAATAAATCAAAAAATTAGATGGGGGTGGTAGTATGCACCTGTAGTTCTGGCTAGTTGGTAGGCTGAGGTGGAAGGATTGCTGGAGCCCGGCAGGTTGATGCTGAGGTGTCCATGAGCATGCCACTGCACTCCAGCCTGGGCGATGGAGTGAGACTCCAACTAAAATAAAATAACAAAATAAAATAAAAAATAAAAGTGGACTTACAGCTTGGTCTTACAGCTTGAAGCTTACATTTGTCTTATCCAAATTCCTTCCTCAGAAAACTGACCTTCAGGCCTCCCAGATACTATCAAGAAACTGAAACCCCTCAAATCACAAGCAAGGAGATGATGAGTATTGCCAGGGAAGAAGGCTTTTTATTTGGGTGACACCTGCCAGAGAGATGGAGCCAAACCTCAAATCCGTCTTTCCCAACCAACTGAAACTGGAGTCATCTATAGTGGGAAAGGAAGGTAGTTATGTGCAGGGAAACAGGAGTTTAGGAGGGCTGAGGAAGGCGCGTTGGTCAACAGGCAGTAGGTGGTGGCGGTCTGTTAGGAGATCATGACGGCTAACTGGGCTCGTGTCTTATTGTCCAAGTATGGTTGTACACATATACACATGCAGAATACAAGGAGGGACCCCCCCAATATGGAATTTATTTATTAAAGTGGTGTATTTGTTCTTACATGTTTAAACTTTGGTCACCTTCAAAGTACTCTCCATTTGATGCAATACACCATTGAGATGCTTTTTCCACTGCTCAAAACAGTTTTTGAACTCGTCTATGTTGATGCCTTTTAGTGCTTCTGCCTTTTTTTGTTTCACCCCTTTCGCATGGGCAAAACCTTTCTTTTTGAGGACTCTTTTCAGTTGGGGAAACAACAACAACAAAAATTCACGCAAAGCATGATCAGATGAATAGGGAGAGTGGGGCACAGGGATCATGCTGTTTTTGGTCGAAAACCACTGAACACTCAGCACAGTTTGGGCAGGTAAGTCACCCATCATGAAATGAGCAAATGCATTGAAAGAATCTCCAAAAAAAAATTCACTGAAGTCAAACGCAGCCTCTCACGACAACGCTAGCTGGTACACTGATGCCAGTGGATCTCTAGGACACTTACCTAGTTGGGGAAGCCCGTACTAGCGCCCTCCAAAGGATAATTCCAGATGGTTTTGCGTCCCCTTTCATATATTTTGAAGAATACTTTCATGTAGATCAGGAACCTGCAACTTCCCCCCGACCCTTGTGGTGTGAAGCTAGGAACAAGTGACAGGATTCAGCAAGGGGCAAGGGAACAGTGGCTGGCGGAGTTCAAGGCGTCCTGTGTGTTCTTATCAGATGTACAGCCTGGGACTTCGTGAATGTTGTATGAGCAGAAAATCCTGCTGCTTCGTGTCTACCGCTGTGCATTATTTTAATTAATCTTCAAAGCGATTCACTCAGGCAAGTTGGAGGCCCATGGCCTTCTCCATTTTACAGGAGGAGAAATGGACTCAGTAATGTTGAGATTCACTTGTGGAGACAGCACGTAGCTAAAGCAAACATTTACGAAGCACCTATTTTGTGCCAGGTGCTGTTTTAGGAACTTCACACCTTAATTTCTTTCCAACATTTTTAGCATCAGCAAACTTATGCTACTGTTTCATGGCAAAACTGGACTCGAGAGCCGGGGCATTTTCCTCCAAATCCAGTGTTCTTTTCACTATGTTACGCTACTCAACACGACTATGACAGAATACCTGAAAGTGGATAGTTTGTAATGACAGGAAGTTAACTCAGCTCATGGTTCTATGGGCAGAAAAGTTCAAGGGCATAGTGCTGGCTCTGGCCAGACATCACAACATGGCAAAAGGTCAAAGGGGGAATGGGCGTGCATGTGAGCCAGAAAGGAGGGAACAAGGAGGGTGACTCACCTGATGCCAACCCACTCTGGAGGGAACAAACCACACCTGCAAGAACGGAACCCGTCCCCCAAGAGCAAGACATCAGTCCATCCGTGAGGGATCTGCCCCGCGCCCCAACCACCTCCCACGAGGCCCCACCTCCCAACACTGCTCCTGGCAATAAACTTCAACGTGAGTTTTGGCAGGGATAAACCATATCTAGACCACAGCAAATACCCATAAAGAACTTGAGAAAGCTCATTTATATACGTGATCTCGTTTCATCACCTTTGCTCTTTTCCCATGAAAATGATACAATGATGACCTTGAGTCTAGAAAAATGTCAGTTGGGCAAATGGATTTCAGACGGCTGTCCACTGCCTTTTATCGGTAATGGATGGCTTCTGGGCCCATTTAGAGGCTCATGGTCTCAACCTGCACCAACCTTAAGGCCAGATTCAGCACTGCCAAACACACATCCTATTCCAAAACACTGGTCAGCAATCAAACAGGACTGATGTTTTCTTAGAAAAAGAAGGTAGAAAGTTCCATCATGCCCCACAAGGCATCACTGCTAAAGTCACCTGTAAACATTTCAGTTCTTTCCCTGAATGCTTGAGGCTTATCTGTGAGAGAAAAAAACATCAGCCTCTCCCAAATGTCCTTAGTAGCTCAAAACATTTCACTTCTTGCCTGCAGACTGCATTCCTCCATCAGCAAAATACCAGAACTTAGCACAGAGCCAGCCCTTAAGAAACAATGGTTAATAAACAAGGGAAAGAAGGAAGGAAGGAAGGAGCAATGGGAGGAGGAGGGGGGAGAGATGGAGGGAAGCACGTGCCCTTAAACCATAGCCAGGAAAACCTTCATGCAAGAATTGAGACAGAACCTTATTTGCGCTTGCATGCCCAGCACTTGGCACCATGCATACCCCAAAATGTTTCTGGAATGACTAAACGGACAACAGTCAAACACCGAATAAATCCGACAGGTTGGTGTCACAGGGAAGGGCATCCCGAGTTACTGGACTCTGAGTGGGTCCCTGCTCTCATTTCAAGTCATGACAGTGGGTATTTATTGTGTTGAGAAAACACAAGCTCTAAATTCCATCTGACTAGGTTGAATGACGGTGTTATTGTCATTTTTCGTTTACAGAAATTGTTCATAAGCTAGAAATCTCACTTTTGAAAAACTACAGCTGCTGTAAATAGATACTTCTATAACGAGGCAATGATAGTAAAAAGTTATTTTTCTTTAATATCTTTCAGTTTTTACATCCCACAATAAAACTCAGAAGTAGTTACGCTTAAATGCGTAAAAAAAGGTTTATGATAATAACTGGCCTTAATCAACGAAAAAAGTATGAAAGTCAGTATCATTGCATTGCCCTCATTCAGTACTGACTTTTTCTTTGCTAAGTTTTCCAGAATCTGTCCTGTATAGTGCTCAACCTGAAATACACTCATAGAATGGGTGTGTCTTAGGACTTTGGGACCAACAGCCAGCAACAGTTGCCAAGACCGTCCAGCCCTGAGAAACGCCTGAGGAAGCAGATTGATTTAGTGTTCATGTCCTTCTGTGACCCTGTGGAAAGCGTTGAAGGAGACATGACCATGGCTTCACTGGGGAGCCCCACGGGCCACCACCACCTCAACCTTGCCCACCTGGGTGATGCACCCATTGCTAACTAGGAAGGCTGAGGCATAGCCAAGGGTTGACATGAGGGCAGGCACCTTCCCCAGTCTGTCAACCGATTGCTTTCACATGAAGACTATGATGGGAAAATGAGAGGAGAGAGAGAACCCCGATCTCTGGACAGTGTGAATCACTTCTTGGGATGAGAAGTTGAAAACATAGTCATCATTCCGAGCTACATTTGTCTTTAATTCCGTGATGGAACATCTTTCCTCTTTTGAGGACTCTTGATCATCATAGGAAACCAGGGCTGCCCCAGCCACATCAGAGTGTCCTCTGCTAGTTTTTAGGTTTTAAAATCAGTGCAGCGTGTAAATAGGGAACCTGAGTTTGAATTGCCAGTTTGTTTAGCCTTATCTTATCTGGGAAAAGTAATAAACTGACTGTGCTGTAAGTGGACAGTGGGGAGCGATTGATGATTCAATAACCTTAAATTAAAAGAAGTCTTTATTGGAAAACGGGCAGAGCTGGCAGATTTTAGTCTTCTGCTAAGCAACAGTTAGCACCCATGTGTCATGACAAATCCGGAAGCCAGTCTGTAAAAGGAGGGAGCCTCTTGCTGGATATGTTTTACCTTTGAGCCCTAGGGGTGCAGAACACAGGGTGGAAGGAAACTTTGAGAGAGGGGAGTGAAGACAAGGGAGACCTACACTGTCTGTTGCTTCCAGGATTCAGGAATAAAAAAATAAAAAATACGGCATGTTGGTTAAGGGGGAGTAGGGACATCACTTCTTTTCTTTTCTCTAATTTTGAGGTGAGTCATATTATCATTTCCAAATCATGGAATAGAAGGGGACTTTTAGGTTCTGTTGCTGATCTGTTGAGCTTGACACATCTTGCAGAGAGTTCATGTCTCTGGCTGGTCTGTCAGGGAAACAGGCAACCCTCTCAGGGATGCTGGGAGGCCTGAGGCCCTAACAGCCCCTGCGAATCCAAGCAGCTGCTTCTAGAGAGCTTTGAGAGGTGGGACAACAGAGGCTGAGGTGGCTTGATGATTCTGGAACATGATTTTAGGGTCATGCATAAAGATGCATGGTTTGCATATATGAGTGTGTGTTCATTTGTTGGAAGAAATGTTTCTCACAAATAACCACCTAAAAGGGAAGTAATTAGAATTAGAGTTTCAGGCATTCCAAAAATAACGGTGAAGAGGGTTTGTTTGTTTGTTTCTGTTTTTGGCTCTTTTTAGCGTACCTTGCAGCTTTCCTTAAGGCAAGGGTCACGGATTGGTACAGGTCTGTGGCCTGTTAGGAAGCAGCCACACAGCAGGGGGTAAGCGGCCAGTGAGTGGAGCTCCCCACCTGCTGTCGGATCAGCGGCGGCATTAGATTCTTCTGTGAACTGCACACGTGAGGGATCCAGATGGCGCTCTTTATGAGAATCTAATGCCTGATGACCCGCTGCCCCCCAAACTCCCAATCTGTGGAAAAATTGTCTTCCGCGAAACCAGTCCCTGATGCCAAAAAGGCCAGGGACCACTTGTCACTTCACTGCCAGGGCAAGTATGTAGGAAAACCATGCTTTCCTCTCTCTAGAGATAAAGGGTCAAGCGTCACACTGTGGTGACTCAAGCACTGGCCTGGACAGGGACCACTCCGTTCTTTCCTTAGAAAGAGAAGTGCGGAGGAAGCTCAAAGCAATGCCCTTGGCAGAACCCTTCTGGAGGTAAGAGATAGTCAGTCGTTATTTTTCACTTTTTTGTTATTGTTGTTTGCCAATTCTGACTGATTAGTAGTGGCTGCTTGGAGAGTTATGTGAATGAAAATTCTGAGGCACATAGCAAGCATTCAATAAACATCTGTCGAGTGGTGAATGAATGGCTGTCTTGGGTATAGTGGAAGGGAGTGGAACCACACACACCACAGGGCTGTCTAGTCGCTGCAAGATGACCCGAAGGGAGATATCCCAAAGAGGACAAAGTTAGGGATGATAGGCCTAACCAATAACTCACAAATAGCTACCTAAGAGGGGGAGTGATTACAGTTTAAATTTCAGACATGACACAGATAATGTGAGGAGGGTTTTACTATTGTGTTTTGTTTGGGGTAAGCCTGGTTTTCCCACCTATTTGGGTAACAAGCGTCTTGTCTTAGCAAAAGCTGTAAAGTACACACGTATACACGCATATAAAAACCAAATCCAAACAATAAAAACCCTCTTTACGGTTATTCTGGAATGTCTGAAATTTCAATTATAATTACTTCCACTTGAGATAGTTATTGGTGAGAAAACTTTTCTTCCCCAAAAAACCAAAAACCAAACACTCATATATGAAAATCATGCATCTTTATGTGGTCCTAAAATAATGTTTCAGACTTATCAGGGTTTATTTGGTATGCCTAATATAACTCGGTAGTTATATGAGGTAGGCAGTATTGTGATTGCCTATTAGTAAAGAGAAAGACTATGACCCATCTTAGGTAAGCTCAAATTTCTGTTCCTTCTTATTCCCAAAACTAAGACGCATGTCAAAACTGATGAGTGATTCTCCTAACAAAGTCTGACCAGACCTCAGACTTCAGGACTCATGTGTACTTTGCTAAAGGAGGTTACACGGATTGATTGGCCATGTGCATCTAAACATTTTTAAAATGCTGCACGTCCTTTGACCCTACCCCAACCCCAAATTCTAGTTCCAGAAATTTAATCTAAGGAAATAAATAAGAATGTGAACAAAGGCCTAGCCACAGTGGTGCTTTGGGAAGGTTTCTTTGTTATCAAGACCCCTACAAACTAACTCAAGTTCAGAAAGAAGTCAGCAGAAGGCAGTCTACTCAGCCTTGGCCTATTGACATTTGGGAACCAATAATTCTTTGTTGTGAGGGGTTGTCCTGTACATCGTAGAATGTTTATCACCCCTGCCTTTTATCCACCAGAGGGCAATAGCAGTTCCTCACCAGTTGTGACAACCAAAAATATCCACAAATAGTGCCAAAAGTCTCTTGGGAGTAGGGTCCAAATCATTCTGTTAAGAAACTGGTGTAAGCGTAAAGAGACAGCTCAGGGCCAGGAAAGGTAGAACAACCAGGACTTAAGATCCGAAGAGTGTGGGCATTTTGGAGGCAGCCACCTCTCTTCTTCCTTTCTGTTCCTCTCCTGACCTTGTCTGTCCTACAGATCTGCTCCCAATTCCTCTGAGTTTTCATTTCTTCATGATTGCAGCATGGACACAGAGCGATAATGACACCCTATACTGAAATTTATATGGCCTTTCAGCTCAGTTGTCCACCACAGACTGGTAACTTCTTCCTGCTTCTTGATTTGGATTAAGAAAAGAGGCAAATGATTGGTTCTGTTCATTGTAAAAAGTTAGGCCAAAGGCCTTAGATGACCTCTAGCCTGCTCTGGGTCAGCTGTCCATCTCTGGCCAAGTAGGTTGTGCCCTGAGGAATATAGAGAATCACAAAGCTATCAATGATAACGTTGTTCATTGCAACATGTTTTTCCTTCTTCACATGCTCGGCAATTTTTGATTAGATGCAAGACATTGTGACTTTAACTTGTTTCACATGCTGGATAGTTTTATATTCTTTTTTTTTTTTTTGAGTTGGAGTCTCACTCTGTCACCCAGACTGGAGTGCAGTGGCCGCTCCCGGCCACTGCAGCCTCGACCTGCTGGGCTCCGGCGATCCTTCCACCTCAGCCTTCTGAGTAGCTGGAATTACAGGCATGCGCTACCATGCCCGGCTGATTTTTTTTGATTTATTATAGAGATGAGGTCTCGCCAAGGTGCCCAGGCGGGTCTCGAACCCGCAGGCTCAGGCAATCCACTCACCTCAGCCTCCCAAAGTGCAGGGTTACAGGCTGAGCCACCGAACCCGGCTAGTTTTATATTCTTATGAATTTTCTTGAAGTTTGTTCTAGGATACAGCTAAGCGACTTGAAAGCAACTTGATTCTTCAGCCCTAGATTCAATTCCACTCTAGGTCCACCTGGCAAGTCCATTCTTGAGTTAATTAATCTCCACTGCTGAGGCAAGACCCTTCTGAGCACGCTACCCAACACTCTGTGAATTATGAAGTTTTCCAGTCTGGCTGGAGGGAACAGATACTATTCCTAGCTTCATGTGAACTCCAGCTGTACTTTCTCTAATCCTTTCATGTAGTTCTTTCTCTGGTCTTGGATAATTTCCTGATGCACGCTCTGATTAGCACTCTGCTGAACGCTTCAGAAGAACTCTGAAGATTTCTGGAAACTTCTCTCTCACCCTCCTCTTCAGTACTCTGTCCTGTGAACCCTCGCCACTCCAGTCTCCCTGGACCTCAATTCACCTCAATTCAGGGTGTCCACCAAGTTCTGTCCAGGTTCCCTTCCTCCACTGTGTTCTTAAAATCCTCTCAAGAACACGAGCTTGTCTTTGCGGCCTGATGTCCAATGTGGTCTTAAAATCCTCTCAAGAACACAAGCTTGTCTTCGCGGGCTGATTTCCAATGTCTTGAAAACCATGGTCATGTATTTTGTCTACTTTTTTAGCTATTTTAAATAGGAAGATGAATCTGATTTTTAAAATTGATATATATGACATTGTTAGAATGAAATTCCATTCAGTCATTATCAATGATCTTGTCGGTGAATATTTATTCATATGTAAATATATTTATAATCTGTTGATAAGTGGTAAACTAAAAAATAAGTATATTCCCAGTTTGATTATATTTTTGTATATGTATTTATGCATATATACAGACATAAATATCACATATTATATATCACTACACATATATTCATATACACATATATGTTAGCATTTATCTTTATATATCTTTATATGTATATAAAAGTATAAACATATATATTGTATGCCACAATTACTCTAAAAATTCTCTCTGGATTTGATAAGTATTTTTCTTTTGGATAATCTTTATTCTTCAATTTTCCACAATAAATAGGTATTATTTCCTAATAATAAATGACAGAAACATTATTTTAATTTTACTGTGAGTTGACATTCAGGAAAACACATTACTATATATGTTTAATGAAGTAAGAATACAATTCTAATTTTTAGCTTTATGCTTACTTCACAGTTTGAATAAATTTATAAAAAGCCTTTCTAAATTGAAACACTTAAAGCGAAATTAAGAACTCTAATAATTAATATAGCTTTGATGAACTATAACTGGGTTCCTAATATTTTGAAAACAATGTTTCCTTTCTACATGGCTATGTATTTTAACTATTCATTACCATGAACTAAAGACTCATTAGAGACTAGCTATTAAAAATATTCTTAGGCCTTCTTCTGCATGCCTTCATTAAAATAAAATTTGTAGATGAAGAACAACTGCAAAAGAAAATGTGATGTGAAAATATAGGTCCAGAGCCGGGCTCAGTGGCTCAGCCTGTAATCCTGCGCCTTGGGAGGCTGAGGTGAGTGGATTGCCTGAGCCCGCGGGTTCGAGACCTGGGCAACTTGGCGAGACCTTGTCTCTACAATAAATAAAAAAAAAACTAGCTGGGCGTGGTAGCACATGCCTGTAATTCCAGCTACTCGAAGGCTGAGGCGGAAGGATCGCCGGAGCCCAGCAGGTCCAGGCTGTGGTGGCCGGGAGCGGCCACTGCACTCCAGTCTGGGCGGCGGAGTGAGACTCCAACTCAAAAAAAAAGAAAATATAGGTCCAGGCCATCAGTGGCAGCAGTTGTGAGAGGGAAACTGATCCAGAAAACAGGATGGAAGGGTGGCACCACCGCCGTCTGCGGAGGTTAAGGAAGTATGTATCATGCGGAGTGAATCCCCCTCCAGTTCACACTACTCAGTAACCAGAGCTGATATTTTCTCATTCAAGAACTAAACAAACCACTCATTTATTTCTAGGGCATTTGCGACCTGAACACTTCAGTCTTTTCAACACTCCTTTTAGAGCGGCATAAGATGTGTGCAAATGTATGCACGTATGCTTGTGTGCACGTATACATACAACACACACACAATAATACACCACACATGCATGCACACATACGCACTCACAAATATGCATACATATGTACGCAAACACACACATGCACATATGCACATACCACATGCATTAGCATGCATCACACAAATACACAGTATGCACAGACACAGAAACATGTGCACACACATCCACACATCGCACAATATCTAGAGACTGGGCTCCCCCATCTGTGCTGTGACAATGAACGTGATCCGCACTAAGTTTCTACCTACATCCCATCCCACTGAGAGGACATCATCTGATGGTGATTTTGGCGACGTTCCCAAATAGCATGCTCCAGGAGTGCAAAGGGGAATACTTAAGGATACCCGCCAGGAAGCAGATTTTACCAGACCTGTGCTCTGCACTGGGAAGGAATTTCCCATGTCAATGGGCAAGACTGACTCCAACAATCATCTTAAAATACAAACTTGTTGACTATGCCTAGAGGTCCAAAAGTTTGCTTCCCGCCACGGGAAGTGAGAGAAACAGAGGAAATCGTGTCACCTAATAAGGAAATAAGCCTAATGCACAAGAAACAAATGGAAATATTAAAACAGGGTCCAAAAATAAGCCACACGGTGGCACTGTGCGAAACACTTGTGTTTGTGCACGGGCCCTTGCCAAGGCAGTTTGAAAAAGAGTCATGGGCGTCCAGAAGGGAAGAGTTGGGTTCCTTTTGAAAGAGGAAAGACTTGAGCAAGCCTTGGGATGCATTTTACATCTTTCATGTTTTAGAAAATGTAATCCCATGACAGAAAACTTTAAAAGTTCAGGGGGAAAAAATCACCGTAGCAGACATTCTCTCTACGTTCACTGCAGCTTTATTCATCATAGCAAAAAAGAAAAACGGCCCAAATGTTCATCGACAGTGACAGGAATAAACAAATTAACAGCATGGCCGCACAATGGAATACTAAGTCCTTAGGGCTGAAAAGGAATGAGCTGTTAACGTGTACAACCGCGGGAATAATCTCACGTACCTCAAGCTGAGGGAAAGGGGCCAGGCACA
Organism: Tarsius wallacei; assembly: GCA_963574415.1. Classification (NCBI taxonomy): domain Eukaryota; kingdom Metazoa; phylum Chordata; class Mammalia; order Primates; family Tarsiidae; genus Tarsius; species Tarsius wallacei. The sequence continues at coordinate 20,645 of CAUYQG010177093.1, forward strand.
GAAGGATACATTCACAGAAAGTTCAGAGCAGGCACCCCTGATCTTTGGGGCTAGGAATCAAAATAGTTCCTGAAGATGAGAGGGGGGATTTTCTAGGGTCCACGTTGGGTATCTTGATTGGGACAGATACATTTGCCAATGTTCATACAACTGTAAAAGTGTAAGCCAGGTATTTTATTTGTTTGCTTGTTTGTTTTAGAGACAGGGTCTCTGTTGTCAGACTGGAGTGCAGTGGCACAATCATAGTTCACTGCAGCTTCCAACTCCTGGGCTCAGCCTTTTGCCTCAGCCTCCTGAGTACCTATGACTACAGCAGTGCGCCACCATGCCTGGCTAATATTGAAACACTTTTTTGCAGAGACAGTGTCTCACTAGGCGGCCCAGACTGGTCTCAGACTCCTGGTCTCAAGCAATCCTCCCACCTTGGCTTCCCAAATTGCCAGGATTACAGGTGTGAGCCACTGTTCCTAGTCAAGCTGAGCGTTGTGTAGTATGTAGGTCTACGACCAAAAAAAAGAAAAAAAGAAAAAAAATCTGTACTGTACTTTCACTTGGAATCTATATGTATTTTTTCCTGACTATATTTGAATGTTGATAACTCGAATCTGTGTTGTGGACCTAGGAGATCCAAAGACAAGCACGGGCTTAGTTGTTTCAGGGTCTCTGCACGGAGGTGAGACCCTTGTGATTCACTCTGTGTTTTCACACAAGGGTGGAGAAAGGGTTCTAGATGGAGAGAGACATTCAGGTTTGTGTCATTCCAAAGAGCCCCAGAAGCAACAGCGTGAGACCAAGCAACAGAAAGGGAATCAATATTCCAACAGGCTCATTTTTCTTCAACAAATGGAGTCCATTCCTGATAATAATGCCTTCCACTCAATCCTTGTTATCCAGGCATAAAGTACATCAGCTGTCCTCTTGAGTAAATAAAACCAGTTTACTGAAAATAATGAATACAGGCTAGCTGTGGATGCCGAAGCCACTCCGCCATATTGACTTCTGATTAACACCAGTCCTGGGAGAGCCTCTAAGATTTCCTGTTTATCTATTGGTTTTTTGTGTAAGAGCAGGTACTCACTGTAAATCCTGACCTTAAGTCAAACAACCTTGATGTTATCACACTTCAATTGTCCTTCAAGTCCCTTCTGAAACTCCCCCTCCAGTGGCATATAAACCCCAGATCTGGGGGGTAGTGGGGTGGATTTCCGCCATCCTGTCTTACTCCGGCTGAGACCCAGACATGGCCTCTGTCCAGAAATCCCTGTTAAATGTTTCTTTCTGAGAAATGGTATATGCCAGCCTCTTTCTTTGACTTCTCAGCTTCCACTGACTTTAGGGGTGGATTTGCATAGACCTGCCCACCGCAAAACATCAGCATTTATTTGCCGATTACCGAGCCTAGTGATTTACTTGTATTAACCATTTGATCCTCACCACCACTCAGTGAGGCAAGTCCTATTACAACTCTCCTTTTTCCAGAGCTCAGAAAGGTTCAGTACTTTGCCTAAGGTCACCCAGCTTGCTAGAGAGGTAGCCAGGATCAAGGCATTAATTGGAATGAGGACTAGGAAGTGGCAAGGGACTCTGGAGAGGAGTGGACAAATGGAAAATAAAAAAATTAAAGTCTTTACTAGGGGAGTGATTCAAGGGGATATCGGTGGTATCGAGCACACGCTCATTGGCAGGTAATGAAACTGAGGCCCATACAGGTTAAGTGACTTCCCGTTGTTCCTCTCATTAGGAACAGAGCTGGGACAAGACGCTATATTTTTTAAATCCCAGCTCAGGGCTTTTCTACTACATCAAAATAATAAAATATTAATAATAATATTAATAATCATAATCATAATAAACTGAATTTTTTTCATATAATGTCTAATTTTGAAATCTATCCCCAAGGGGGTTGTTGGTTAGATATTTCATTGTGTTATAAAATTCAAGTATTGAAAACGGCCTGGGAAGATACTGAGACCCTTGGGCTCAAATTCACTTAAACCACCCCATCCAGGTGAGAATCTTTTCCAGTTTTTACAACCTTCCAGATGTAGCTCAACTGGATTTCTTAATTTATTTTCCAGAGCAAAAGAGCGGAATTTGGAAAATAACCTAATATGCATACACCATTAATGGCGTCCCAGGAGATCAGCGAGCCCAAACCCTGAACGTCCAAAGCATTTTAATTCAGGATGCGGTGCATTAAAGCCCTGGGGATTATTTTCATTGGTGTTAACTCCATGAATATGAATTATTTTTCATGCCAGTCTTTTTTTTTTCTTCAACTGAGAAGGAAATCTGACACAAGATTTAACACGGGAACAAGTAGCAGAGTTTAGGAAAGTGGAAAAGGGAGAGGGGGAATGGGAGGAGCCAATGTTTCCTCCTTGCCCAGAAAAAGATTTGATAAGCAGTTCACAGCTTCTTTTTTCTTTCCTTTTCCTCCCATCTTCATTTAAAAAATGCGTAGCCCACAATCGAAGAGTCGTTCCATCTCAAGTCCCAGAAGGGTGGCCACTCCTGGGTCTCCAACAGGCTCCAGTGCCACAGTGTGTTTACAGGGATGAAAAGATGCTCGCTGACGTTGGGACGTCCACGGGGCACCTAAGAGAAGGTGCAATTGCTGTGCCTTATCCAGAAACCACAATCTTCATCCTCCCCACCCTTAAAGAAACGCTGAAGATGTCATGGCAGAGGCAACACCAATTCAGGAAGAGCCACACCCCCACTTACGCAGGGACCCAACCTAGGATTGAAAAGAACTGACAAATGAAAATAAGAGTCAGACGCCATTTAGAGTGACACATCGCATGGCCGCATAGAAGCACACAACATGTTCCCTTCGAGTAGAAATATTCCAGCCAACTGCAAATGTTTAATCAAGGGATGGCCTTCCTTTATTTGGAAAAGGCGCCAAGACTAGATAAGATGTGCATGGCATTTTGAGAGAGAAATCTCGCCTGCTTATCTGATCAGAAAAATCACTTCTAGCAATAACATAGTCATATTCATTGACTGGATCTCCGGACTCTAATCCCAAATCCAGATGGTTCACCCTTAGTAAGCAGGGAATATTTCCATGAAACCAGCACACTGGGAATTTCCAGGGTGATGAGCTCTCTTCATCGGTCCCATGGTCTCTGTATATGTCTTCAACAGGAGTGGTCAAGAGTGCAGTCAAGGGTCATTCTTGATTCTCAATAATTCAGATACACTCCCGTATGCCCTCTTCTACTTGATGCCGTCGGCTGGCCCGCAATCTCTGCAGTTCTCTCAGTTCTGGGAATAACCTTCTGATTGCTCTTTAGGTGGAAACTCTAGAATCCTCCAGAGTTTGCTTTCTTCCTGAAATTCTGTCTCCCAAGGCCAAAATCAGAGACAAACTTGGAAGTATCTATTAAAAAACTCTTATGGGACTTCTGCTTCTGAGTAAGATGGAGACATTGGTGACAGACTGACCTTCACACTCAGAATGAGATAAACCAGATAAAACCCCCAACTCATCTGTTTTAAAGGTACCAAAGAACTGCACAAGCAAGGCAGAGTGAAGGGATGAAGAATCAGGAGAAGAGAGAGTGTGCAGCAGCTTTTATGCTGGGGCATTGTGGATTCCGGATGAGAGAGAGAAGCCCCACATCCGGGTTGTACCTGGATCCCTTCTCAGGGAGAGGGAGGCAGGAGTCCCACAGAGCTCTGGGCAGGTGGCCAAGCTGAGTAACACAGCAGGGTCTCCAATACCGGACCAGTTTCCCCCTGGAGATATTTGCTGAATTCTGAAACTGCGCAGGAGAAGAGATGGCAAAGCTAAGTGGAAAACATTTGAAAAGTCAAGAGGGGTTTTCTGAGGTCAGGAGATGCCCTGGAGACCAAGGTTGAGTTCAGCTCCCAGGGAAGGCAGTGATCCTGGGACACACCAGGCTTTCAGTTGAAGCCTTGGAGGTCTATGCCGAAGGAAGAGGGGGAGGCCAGAGAAGACTTACCCAAACTGCATATTGAAGGTAAAATGGTGACAACTTTCCCGAGTGGGGGAAAGAAATAAGAATGCCTACTCTTCACCTGGAAGTCCAGGCCAATGCAATAACGCAAGAAAAACACAAAGAAAGGTAGAACTATTGGAAAGAAGAAAGAAAACTATTATACACAAATGAACTGATTCTATACAGAGAAGATTCGAAATAACCTACAAACAAATTTAATAAGTCTATTTACACAGTCTCTGGGTATAAGACCAGTATAAAAAGGTACCCTATATCTATAGACTGGTAACAAGAACAACAATAACAACAACAAAAACCTCACAGCTAGGTACTTAGCAGTAAGGAACACAAAATAACTGGGAATAAATCTTTAAAAGATGTGTGAGGTTTGTACTTCAAAACTACAAAGCAGTTTTTAGAGAAATTCAAGAAGACCCAAATCAGTGGAGGATATAAGACATTTATAAATTGGAAGACTCGCATCACAGACAAGTCAGCTCTTCCTATACTCATCTCCAGGTTTGTGAAATTTCAGGAGCTCTCATGCGTGTGTATTAGTAAATCGACTAGGTGATTACAAAATTTTTTTTTTGAGTCGGAGTCTCACTTCATCGCCCAGGCTGGAGTGCAGTAGCACGCTCACGGCCACCCCAGCATCAGCCTGCTGGGGTGCGGTGATCCTGTGTTACCAAGGTTTTGATGGGATTTCCTTTTTGCATCGTCATTTCAAAAACCATTATTTACAACTGCTACATTCTCTTCTGGAGATCTTTGTCTTCTGCCCCCGTGATTTCTCTTGATTAGGAACAGAGCCCATGAGTTCATGCATTCTCCTGATCTGTACCTATTAGTATGGGTTTCAGCTATCTGTGTAGAGACTCAAAATAACAGTGCTTTCAACACATAAAAGCTTATTCACAAGTCAAAGAAGTCTGAAGTAAAGCAGTCTATGATGAGGAGGGAAGATACATGCTGTCCTCTCCAAATTAGACAGCCCTGCCAGTTTCTGCTCACACCCTACCAGCCAGAACTTGTCCCACCGCTGTGCAGGGTTGCAAGGAATGTTGGGAGATGAAGAGCCTTGAAGGCCCAAACAGAAATGGGGTTTTGGTCATATGAAAGAACATCCATGGACATTGGAGAGGCAGTCGCAGTCATCATCCAACCTTCCATTCTAAAACAAATGAACACAAGATCTTGCAAGAAGTGAGAGCTTTGAGACTTTCTAACAGAAATGTGTTGTTGTTGTTGCTTTATCATTTCCCCTCACTCTCATAAAGAGGGGGAAAAAAAAACTGGAGCTTCTTTGTTTCTTGACCTGGTTGAAGAAGCAGCTTGAAAATCTGAACAGAATAAAATAATTATTTTGCAGAAGAATAAGGGGGGAAAAAGCCAGGTGGGGGTGCAAAGGAGTGTAGGCAAGATTAACCAAATCCAATAAAAGAAAAGAACTAATACTTCTAAAGTAAACTAAGCAAAGTTCATACATGCTAATTATGGTAAAATAGGATACCAATTAACTATGCTTTTAAAAATCAAATTGAAAAATATTTAAATTATTATAATACTCAGTACTGGTGAACTTGCGGCTTGAGAGGATAATTAGCAGAACTATTCTGGAACATAATTAAAAGGATATATATAAAGAGCCTTAATAGAATTTTTATTATTCGACTCAGAAATCTGACATATAAAGAAATTTACCAAGAGTGTGATATTTCCAAGATCATAAAACCGGAAGGTGAAAAAAAAAAACCAAAAACTTCTGTTTTTCGACAACTAAATATCTCAAGTTCTCATAATTCCTGGAATTAGAAACTGAGACTCAGATGACGGTTTCGGTTAACACCTCTCACTCCTGCCTTTCAGTCATTTGGGATTTAAACTCATTGATCTAGTACCTGTAACATTTCAGATTTAGAAGGGGAGGGCGAGAGGAGTGGGTGTAGACATGGCACCAGGCCGAGTCTCACAGCAATCGCACGCTGTGTCCACCTGTCCCGGGTCTCAGACAGTCAGCATCCTCGTCCTGACTTGAACTGACACATTCTGTCCTGTCAGGTCTTCTCCCTGCGTGGTGGCATCCCCTGAGTCGGCACGGCATTCTTTCCTGGTACCCAGATGGAAAGTCCGTCACTCCTTTTGCTGTGGCCCCTGCTGGCCTTCATAGACGAGTCCCACACACCTGCTGGCTCACTGCCCTGCGTCTCCTGTGTCCCCTGGAGGCAGGAGGTGATGCAGGGACACTCCCATCCTGAAGCACCAGGACTCACCAGGTCACCTCCGGCACGTCTGCCTGGGCTGTGCTAGACAAAGGCGAAGGCACAAAGCGAGTCTCGTTTGTTTTCTCTCTGGAAGGTGAAACACACAGTTCTGTTTTTAGGGTTGTCAACATGAAGCTAGCATTGGGATAGCGTAGCATATATACGATTTGCCTCATACACACAGACACCATGGAGGGAGCTGCCCTCTCAGAGGCCCATCCCAGGACCTGCCTACGTTGCGTGCAGGGCTGATGCCACCCTCGGCCCAAGTTATCTCCAGCTCGTTTCAAAGGGGATGTCATCGGGTCCCCACCAGCCAGAAACTTCCGTTTTTGTGCCACGGATCCCTACGTGGTTTGGCGAAATCCTTCGTCCTTCTTTTCAGAAAAATGTTTTAGATGCATAAAATAAAATATATAAGATTACAATGGGAAATTTATATTAAAATTTTGTTCTGTTCGCAAGCACCAGATTAAGAACCCTTGATTTCAAGATTTTATTTACAGCATGTCATCTGTGCCTCGGTTCCTTTAAGGGTCAACTCTGTGAATGCAAAACAAAAAAAAAATCTCTTCTGTCTCAAAGAGACGGCTCTTGAAATCCAAAGATACAGGTTTTTTAAGATTAGGGCTTCTGTCATGAGTTTTAAAACTTGAAAAGTAAGACTCTCTCTCTCTCTCTCTGTCTGTCTGTGTGTGTGTGTGCCTTCTCTCTCTCTCTCTCTCTTTCTCTCTCTCTCTCTCTGTCTCCTTCTCTCTCTCGGTCTCCTATTTTGTTCTTCCTCTGTGGCAATACAGGATGTTGACCAAAAAGGGGAAGGAACATTAGATTCTTCAAAGGACAAGAAAATCTTAGCTAATATTTTACCCAATGTTGTAAGTGCACAGGGAAATTTATGCACAATGATATTCATTGCATCATTATTTTAAATCAATAAGAAATTAGAAAAAAATAACAACAGAAGGGAATAGTTAAATAAATTAGGGCACACCATATGACAGAATATTATTTAAAACCATTTAAAATGATTCTGTCACGATGTTTTCATTGCCTAAGAAAATATTTATGGTCTGAAATTAAATGCCAAAATGTAGATTATAGCTGTAATAAGATCCAAAGAGACAGACAGAGAAAGAAAGGGTGAGGGAGGGGGAGAGAGAGAGAGAGAGAATGAGACAGAGAAAGAGAGACATGGATAGGAAAAATGCTAAAGAAAATAGCAGTAAATTACAGCAATTTTATGAACAATGAAAATATTGGTTTTCTTCTTTATGCTTTTCTGAATTTTTCAATTTAATGTGTATTTCCTCCAAATGAATTTTTTCCCTGATTACTATATCATTCTTTTTTAATTTTTTAAATTGTTTATTTTAAAGATGTGGGGTACAATTCAGGGTTAGGTATACAAATGTTCACTATGCAGGTACCCTTGTTGGTGAGGTGTGTATATCATTCTTATATGTGGAAAAAAATAAGCATTTTTAAACAAAAAAATTATTGGAAAGTTGACGTTTTTAAACTTGACCCCAAAGGCAACCTATAACAGGCAGCTATTACAATGGAAAATAACCAGGAAAAGTTGCTACTGATCGCTATATTTAAAAAAAAAAAAAAAAAGACAGTTGCCTCTGATTTGTTGACGTGCTCGGAGTCAAACCTTACCATCTTAGCTAATATTTTACCCAGATGTAGTACAGATTCAGTGTCCTGCATCCAGCTGTGACACGGAGGCCCTGGCAGAGCTGCCACCTGACACCTCCCCAATTATTTGCTCCTGCAAATTGCAAACCGCAGAAACTATTCTTTGCTCTTTTGCTTCAACTCAAAAGACACACACCACACATCGTTCTGCTGCGATTTCCTATAAGTCACTCACGTGAGAGTCACATTTTAGTAGAAGCTACGTTCAACACAAGATTTGCGCGTGTCCACCCCACCAGCCAGCTTGTATCCTGGTGTGGGAGGCAGAACGTCCCAAGTGGGCGCTTGTCCGCTCACCTGAAGCATTTCCATCCAAACTGGCGAGTCACAAACACAAGAGGTTTTCCATGGCCATCATTTGGCGAGCAGGCTGGGGTGCCAACGTCTTTTCTTCTATTTGAATGAGAAATCGTTTTTGCTTTTTGGACAGACCTTTGACGCTGAAATGAATTGATTTCATCTTAAGAAGCCAATAGCGCCCAATGAAAAATGAATAATATTTACAGCTAAAACCACTATCCCCACCACCCACGTTCCCCAAAGGTTTGTCCAAGAGTTTCAAAAGGAAAATCTTGAATCTCGATTGTAATTTCAAGAGGAAAATGTTTAATATATAAGCCTTCCAAACCTTTAGGTGACACTCAGTACAGAGTGTCACCTCTGCTGAAACACAAGCAGAGGAGATGTTTTGGGCAAATTAACATTCACAAAGGCTACCTTGCTTGAGTCCTGAGGCTTGATTAAAGGACCCCTTGTGGCGGGAAGAGGAGGTTTTCTGGTTTGTGCTGGTTTCATTTTTTTCTACTTAGTAGTTTCATGGCCTGAATGAGACTTGGGAGCTGGGTCTATGTTTTTCCTTTTCCCTTGCAAGGATGAAATTTGTCTTCCTTTACTAATGCAAATAAATCTTTGCTACAAACAAATGGATAATGGTTTCATGCAAGTCTTTGTGTTTTAAAAAAGAAGTGTATTTTTTTAAAAAAATCAGGATCTCACTCTGTCACCCAGGCTGGAGTGCAATGGCAGGATTACAGCTCACGGCAGCCTCAACTGCCTGGGCTTTGGTGATCCTCCCACCTCAGCCTCCTGAGTAAGTGGGACTACAGGCACATATCACCTGGCTAATTTTTTGATTTTTTTTTAATAGAGACTAGATCTCGCTGTATTGCTCAGGCTAGTCTCGAACTCCTGGGCCCCAGAGATCTTCCTGGCTCAGGCTCCCAAAGTGCTGGGATTACAGGTATATGTCACCACTCCCAGCAATAGAAGTATATTAATCATGCCGTTTTAATCTTCAGTATTGGCCTTGCTGACCTTAGGGACTGCCCCTCTCTGGGTGAGCCAATTTCTAGAGAGAGCAAATAATTCACTATGAGCCCACCTTTCATATGCAAACCGCCCAGTCCAGAGCCCACACCCCCAGTCACTTTCTTTGTTGGACCTTCACACATGGGAGCACACTCCTGGGGGCACGATCCCCTGCTCTAATCACCCAGGACCAGGTACCAGACATCAAGGGACAGGAGATCCTACACCCCAAGGGTTGGTGAAATGGTCCCAACTAACCAACCCGAAACCTGTTCTCTTTGGCTCCCTTGTTCCTTCCACAGAAATTACAATAGCGGTTCTGGCCTGTGTTTTCCCCTGGCTCCCTCTGATGGCTGACGGAAGCTGGTGCTTTCCCCCATGGCGCGCACGACGTGGGGTGACCCCTCCTTTTGGGAATGGTGAGTAACAAAGTCTGTTTCCAGCAGCAGTCATCTCCTGATCAATAGGTCTCACCATACCTGGATTAAAAAAAACCAAAACTACATTTTAAAGCAAGAACCTAGGTGGAGTGCCTGGTATAGTTCCCAGCACATAACAGGTGTCAAATAAATAAGACTTATCGTATTGTTACTCTAACAGTGTATGGAGGAGAACTGGTGAGATTTCTGTCCTCTCCTCAAGCCCCACCCCCTACACAAATTCTACAAGCTCTGTGACGCTGGCTTCTGTGTCCAAGCTCACCAGCAGAAGACGTAGGAAGGATGCAGTTTCCTTCTCAGAATGTTAACTCTGCCAGCTGGTGATGCCAACAGCCATTCTCATATTCCAGAAGTCCTCGCTGAAAGTTTAAAACCCTGCCACTAGCCATATAGCCATGAGTTACGTTTATTGTAAATTAAGACCTACTGTGATTGTGTTGGCATCTAACTAACACACATGACTCAGAAAAGGGGGCTCACAGCAAGGAGGACTTGGGGAAAAGGGTAGAACAGGAGAGGAGAGATGCCATTGTGAAGGTTGCTTGGACTTGGCCAAGTGTCATTGGCTTAAAAGTTTTGCCCAGTCACCCAGAATCCCTCTAAGAACCTCACCAGCACTAAGAATCATGGGAAAATCAACTGTTTCTAAAATGTTTGAACCCTGCACAACTTGAGGAAATTGGGATACTACAATGAACAAGAGACAGAGCTCTCTTTCTTAAGGTGTCAAGTGCTACAGAAAAGTAGAGTCCAGTAAATTGGATTAGAAGAGCGAGTGTGTGTGTGTGTGTGGTAGGTGGGTAGGTGAACTGGGCGAGGAGACTGCAATATTTGCAAAGGGGGTCAGGGGAAACCCTTAGAGAAGTTGAGATTTGAATTGAACCCCAACACAAGGTCTTCAGGTTGCCAATCCATGGGCGGTATCTTCTGTCTCCACACGGCCCCTTCCTGCATGTCTCATCACTGTTTATTCTTTGTCCACAGGGAAGTCCCATTTTAAGACTCTTCCATAAAGCTCCCGGAACACAATCATTCAACTTTACAGATTGTAGCAATGGGTATAGAACATCTAGCTTGAGGACTTGCAATCAAACTTTTATGAGCTATAGAATTATTTATGTCAAAGAAAAAGAAATCCTAAAGGGAAACGCAAACAAACAGAACAAATGAGGCCACCCTGGGTGAAGCTCAGAGTCACCCCACGTATCACCATTTCCACAGAAGACCTTAAAGACGCTTCTGGAAGCACATTTGAGAAACAAGGTCTCAGAGAACATAACTCAAACTTCCTGTCTACATCTCTCCTTCCACTAATCACTATCACCCATCACATTAAAATATATTTAAATATCGGAGATAGAAACTGTAGTCTTCCTAGCAAGCAACTCACACACTCATTTCAAAATACTGAAATGTTGCACTGTAGTTTATTGATTAGAGCTTTATTATCTTAATCATTTTTAGTTTTAAATTTTTGATACAATAAAGTAACTTTCTTTCAGTGTAAGAATTAATTCTTTCCATTCTAACCTGATGGAGATCCCTTTAATATTAGTAAATGATTGAGAAAGGGTTTTGATGGTTCTAATCTCCCTTCATATTTTTAAATATATTCAGTTACTAGAGAATTGATGAGTAATGCCCCGAATAGGACCAGAAATGTACAAAATTGTCTTTAAAAAAACAAACCTCTGATAATGTAGGTTTATTATACCTGCTATTAAAATCTTCAGTCAGGAGTAGTTCTTTGGACAATTCCTTTAAGATGTCTAAACGGTTGTATCCCACACAAAGTGGAGGGTTGGATATTTAATCAATGTCGCTATACAAATTGAGTAATTTGGGTACAAAGTGAATGAGACTATCAGTGTGGTGGAGGCGGCTTAATTATCTGGTTTAGCAGACTAAGTTGATTACATCAACTAAATCATAGTCTTTTCTTCCTTTGCATCTGAATACAAAGAAACGGGGCAAGGTTCTTTCCACTCTGGGAACTCTATCTGCTCTTGATGTAACCCTTGAGGGCAGGGATGAGCTGAAGTGTACTGTTTCTTCATTGACCATCATTGGAACAGCTTTATTAATTCAGGAAAATCAAACACTCTGCTGGCTTCAACCACAAGTTTCATGGTATGTCTTCTAAGTTTTTATTCCAAGCTCTGCTCCTTCTCTTGGGCTCTGAAGTTTCTATATCTCCGTTGAGTTTCTCTACTTAGATATCCATCTGCTATCACCTCCATCTCAACCTGCCCAAAGGTGAACGCCTCATTCCCGTAACTTCTTGATGTCACTTAATGAAACTAACATTCTTCCATTCATCCAAGCTATAAAACCTGGTGTCAGCTTTGATTCCTCATCAGGTCAGTGTCCACATTCAGTGAGTATGTTCTGTAAACAGGCATCACATTTTCTTTTTCCTTTTCATGACAACCATCAGTATGTCAAGTTGGGCTGTGACCTCTCACCTGGACAAAAAGATCAGCTGGTGGCATGAGTTGCATAGACTTAAGACTCAGTTATATTTGTTCTGCCTCAGTGTAAAAATAAAAATTGCATGGAGAAACATACTGCAACTATGTGCTATGTCTTTTCCCCACGACTCACACATTTTAGTTAAATCTTGCTAAATTATGTCCACCACCTGGACTATCTCAGACACCTCACAGTACTTCTGAGTTAGGTTTCTTCCTAGTCCATTTATTCCCTGCTGCCAGATTCATTTTCTTTAGGAAGAACTCTGACAACTCAAGCTTCTCCTCAGAATAGACTCCGCCTGGCCATCAAGCCTGTTCAGAAGATGGTTCTTACCTACGGTTGTGCAAATATGTGCCACGATGGCTAATATCATTCTCACAGGGGTCAGCTTCCATGAAATCCAAGAAAAATCCCCCTATTTTTGGTATCATTCCTTCCCTGTAATTCTCACTACCACATTCACCTCAGTGATACAAGGACTTGTTGTTTCTATGTAGACTAAAGCTTTTTAATACTTTCTGTTTTCTGAATCACCAGCCTTCCAACCCTCTTACATATAACTTCCAGATTCCTTTTGTTTTCAATCACAGTCCTGACTATCACTGCCCTTCAAAAAAACAAAAAACAAAACCAATGGGCTCACATTACCTGATTCAGGACAAATTTCTTTTCCAATCTTTCCCGTCTCTCATTCATTTGATGTCTTCTGCAACCCAGCCAAAGTTCCGGAATGTACTCTTTACTCTCTGTCCCCACGCCTTCAGAATTCTTCCACTTACAATCCTTCACAGAAATACTGACCTCTGTCTTCTGAAGGCGTTCTTTCTCCCTCTCCCCACCACAGGGTTGAACTCCTGCAGTGCCTTTTTAATGTCCATTTGTCCAGTCATTTATTCATTGAAACTCAGTTCCTGTCCATGAGTTTATTCCTAGAAAGTGAGATTGCATACTAAAAAGTACTTTTGCATAAAACATTTCTAGATGGTCTAAGTGGTCTTATTGTCCCCATATGTCATTGAGGAAACAAAAAATTAAGTGATTTGGTAGAATTCAAGCCCAGACACCTAACTTAATAACCCATTACTTTCTTCAATTCTCTTCCTATAAGTTTTTTCATTGAGTAATGCCTTTTTTGAACTTTCCTTTCTAAGTATAAATTCTTTGAGGGTAGGGGTGACATATTAAATATTAACGCCCCAGACCACAGTGTATTTCCACAGAGTATTTGCAAAGTGAATGCTTGTTGTGGTGAATTGAATTGCATTGATTTGATCTGAATTTTGGAGATGATGTACTTTTGATGTGTTTTCTAAGCTAGTCCTGATCTTCTCTCGTCTTCTGTTCACTGTATACGTGCCAGAAATATTTCTGCTAAATATTCTTACCCCCTGTTGTGGATTGGCCAAATATCTTTCTATATTTGGTCGTTTGCCTAGCATCTCAGACTATACATACTCTCTGAGGTTTTTTTTTTTCCTGTCTCGAAGTGGAATGCTCTTCTTGTGTTAATTACTTCAGACCCTTCTCCATCCATCAATGTTGTATTCCTATGAAAGCAATGAATGAGTAAATCCCAATATGATAGATGGTGTAAATAACAGCAGAAAAGCTACTATCACTCATTTTAGATTCTAAGAAACTTCTAGGGCTCAGGATTAGAGATAGGATTGTTGGTAGACTCAGCCTGTCTCCGGGCAAATTTTTAACAGAAACTACACAAGAGACTAATACGGGTTCAAGAGAAGTATATATTTTAGATATATATCTATTAGCATAGGCATTTGTTAACTCATCCCATAACTCCTAATTGGCTGGCCCAGTCTTGGGTAGACCTGGATTTATGGTCTCTGCAAAATGCAGAGAAAGTCAAACCCATCTAGCTTCAAAAGTAGTGTCAAAGATCATATCATGTTTAAATTCTCATGACTTGGCCTTGCTTTAAGAATAATAATTCATAGTGTGAGTGAGGGATCACTGGGCTGGAAGGGTCTATCTTTGACCAGAGAGCACCAGAGTCTGGGTATATAAGACCCTTGTGGGAAATATACTCTAATACCACTCTTGTGTCTCATTCTACACCAGATTTTTTCCAAGTTCATTAAAAAATAATGCGATTGGTGTTAATAAATCATCAGCAAACACAGTTACAAACAAACATATGTCCTAAGGAAAGCAAAAATTGCTATAACGTGTAGTGAAATAACTTTGGTGGCCGTGTGGCCAGACAGGGGGAAGCAGACACGTCAACAGTGGGGGCTTCTGGGAGAGAAGATGAGAGAGAAACAACTTAAAAGGGAGAGTCATGTATTCTGTTCTTCAGCGTTCTAATCCCAAACAGAAAGTATGTCTCAGGAAATGAACATGAAATGTGATCAATTAGACAGTGTGGAATTCAGCCCTTGATTTATTCTGCCTTTGATATATATAATCATCATTGCCCACAGCAGGTATGAATTTTATTAACTTAATTTGCCATTAGTTCAAGAAGTCGTACATTTCCTCCAAATAAACTCATTTTAAAAACCGAAAGAACATCTCAAGCCTTAAAGATGCAAATATGTCATAGTTTGGTTGCATTCAGCAAATTCCCAAAATCAATCAGCCAAGGACAGAGTAATTCTATTACTGAAGAGGAAACTCAAAGCATGCAAATTGAAACCAGGATAAAAAATAAAGTGCAAAAGGAGGCTTACAACATTTATGGAAGCATTCTCCTTGTATTTCTATTATATTTTAATAAGGCAAATATATAGACATAAGCAACACTTATATGTAATATAATAATATTTTTCCTTGATATGACATAGGACGCCTAAACTACTCCAGAACTCAGTGTATTAAGTAATGCTGTTTGAGATCGGGTTAGGCCATCATCATCATAATTTACATCCAATCACATTTTTCATTCGGCAGAATGCTTTTGCAAACCTTATCTCATGCTGTGCACACAGACGCACACTCCCCGAAGATGTTAGAGGCATAGATGTAATTATTCCCATTTCACAGATAAGGAATTGAAGGACCCGAATTAAAGAGCCAGGAAGAGGCAACTGGAGATCTCAGCGTGGCTCTCAGCACACCACCTTCCCCACCTCCCTAGAGGTGAAACTAGAAAACACGGCACTTTTCAACCAGAAAACATAACTTTCGGTCGGGCATGGTGGCTCACACCTATAATCCCAGCACTTTGAGAGGCCGAAGGGAAAGGATCGATTGAGCCCAGGAGTTAGAGACCAACCTGGGCAACATAGCAAGATCTCGTTTTTACAAAAAATTAGCCAGGCATGGTGGCGCATGCCTGCCGTCCCAGCTACTTGGGAAGTTGAGAAGGGAGGGTGGCTTGAGCCCAGGAGGTCGAGGCTACAGTGAGCCATGATCATGCCACTGCACTCCAGCCTGGGCTAAAGAGTGAGACCCTGACAGGAAGAAAGGAAGGAAGGAAGGAAGGAAGGAAGGGAGGAAGGAAGGAAGGAAGGGAGGAAGGAAGGAAGGAAGGAAGGGAGGAAGGAAGGAAAGGCAAGAAAAGAAAGAAGGAAGGAAAGAAAGAAAGGAAGGAAGGAAGGAAGGAAGGAAGGAAGGAAGGAAGGAAGGAAGGAAAAATAAAGTACACCTTCCACTGATTATCTGGTTTTCCCACATTCAGGCCCCTCTGGCACTTCCCAGGCAGAACACGGGCTAACCGCATTTTGGGGTGGTATCCAGCGACTTACCTAGTAGAGAGCTTGAAGATTCTACTCACTTGGAGGGAGGCACATGGAACGAGAGCCATGGCCTTGCGCTCCATGAAATGAGAATGGGCCGACGTCCTGAGAACGGGCTTGGCTTCATTCGTTGAGCAAAGTGGTCAAGAATTTGGGCCCGGGGTTAGGAAAGCCCGAGTTGCCATCACTGCTCTGCTTCCTCAACAGGCTGAACTTGAGTGAATTATGTAGCCCCTCTGAGGCTCGGTTTTTCATCTGTGAAACCGGGCCTGTTGGAAATACATGGTGTGATGCATCTGAACACATCACACCATGTTAAACACTCAAGACTCTTCGTGATTAGGAGTGTTTTGTCCTTTGAAAAGTGCAAGACAGCTCAAGGTCATATTATCTTCAGTGGGAAAATGGGCAATTCTTGGCTATAGAGTGAGACTCTGTGTGGCATGAGTCCTTGTGGGTTTCCATGAGGGATCTTGAAGGGACACTTGGGCTCAGGGGGCCCCCGAGGGCACCTCTGTTCCTGCTGTCTGCAGTGTTCATGCTTTGAAAAAGCTGCAGGTCTCAAGCCTGTAATCCCAGCGCTTTGGGAGGCCGAGGTGAGAGGACTGCCTGAGCCCGGGGGTTCGAGACCAGCCTGAGTAACTGGGCAAGACCTTGTCTCTAAAATAAATCAAAAAATTATCTGGGTGTGGTAGCACACGCCTGTAGTTCCAGCTACCTGGAAGGCTGAGGCGGAAGGATCGCCTGGGTTGAGGCTGTGGTGGCCATGAGCGTGCCACTGCACTCCAGCCTGGGTGACAGAGTGAGACTCCAACTCAGAAAAAGAAAAAAGCTGCAGGTGCCTTGGAAGAAGTAGAGAAGAGAAACAGGTGAGAGAAGGAAGCACAGACCTGAGCACTAAAGCAAATCACGTGGAGAGTCAAGGGCTCTCGCCCATATTGCTGAGTCAAAGAGGACTGGGGGTAGTTGAAGTCATAAGCAGAAGCAGAGCTTTAAATGAGCACCGGTGTGTGACCATCACCTATCTGGAGTGTGTGCTGGGAGCTACCCCCATCAGATCTCAGCGAATTTCTCCATCCCTCCCAGAGCTTGAAAGCTGGGATTTCCTCACCACACTGACCAAATGTGGTGGGGGGGCTCCCTCAGCCGCCCCCACGCCTGTCACCCTGGGGAGGTAACAGGTAACATGATATATGCCAAATCTCCCTCAATGCATAGGTGGCATCCTCTTGCAAGCGTGTATGGGATGGTCTCATTATCACCATCTAAAAAGCCCTCTCACGCAAACAAACGGATTGCATCTAAGGGGGGATTAAATCGGAATGGGGTGTGTGCCGCTTGTCTAAATGTAATCTAACCACGCTATTCATTTAGTGAGGAGTCTAATTACCAGCTCTATAATTACACTACTCAAGAAAATTGTTTTAGTGACGGTTTTATTAAACCAACTTGAGACAATTTTTGTGCCAACATGAGCAGAACAAATGGAATTTGATTTCAAAACAGGGGCATGGGAAGGTTACCCAGGAGAAGCGAGCTTCATGAGCTGGAGTGTGGATTTTGAAACCGGTGCAGAACAGAGTGAAGCTGGATGAGGAGCAAACTGAAATTGCCTGACTCGGGAAAGAATTTAAGAAAAGAATTTTCAAGGGAAGCTTCCTAGTGTCCGAGTCTCAGACTTAAGAGCATTCTTGCTTATTTGTGGTCCTTGAAACCCAACCCCCAATGTGGTCCCCAGACCTGCAGCATCACCATAATCCGGGAACTTGTCGGGAATTCTTTCCCCCAAACTCAAGCGGAATCTGCATTTTAAACAAGCTCTCAGGTGAGCCCGTGCCCATTACCATTTGAGGAAGACTGGAGTGCCTGACCACTCTGGGGTTGCAAATTGAAATTTTAATGTGCTTCTGTTCTTAAATGCAACATGGGCTCAATAAATAAAGCAAAAAAGAGCATGTGCCTAATAGAAAAATAATTTCACCAACCTGAGGGGGACACCTGTTCATATGTGGGTGGTTTCTCTTCCAGGCTGTTGTTATGCATTCCATTTTACATCTTAAGCTCAGTCTCTAAACACCGTCTTAGGTTTTTTACATAATGTTATAAATATTTTCTATATTCCAGCAAAGTCTTGTTGACATTTGTCTACATTCAACCATATGCGTGTACTCATTGTTCAGCGTTTAGTTCTTTTTCATTGTTGTTATAATTATAAATAATCCTTTAATAAAAATGTTTGCATTTTAACTTTT
The DNA here is from genome assembly GCA_963574415.1 of Tarsius wallacei. Classification (NCBI taxonomy): domain Eukaryota; kingdom Metazoa; phylum Chordata; class Mammalia; order Primates; family Tarsiidae; genus Tarsius; species Tarsius wallacei. The sequence goes on from CAUYQG010177093.1 coordinate 38,757, forward strand.
TTTCTATTATTTTATTAGGTGAAATTCCTAGGATATGAATATGCTTAGAACCCTTGATCGTGATAATTACTTCTATGAGTAATATTCCCTGAGATAAGGTAAATTTATTTTCATTTTTTATATGTTTATTTTGGATTCAAGGAGCATACATGCAGGTTTGTTCCACGGGTGTATTGCATGATAGTACAATGTGGCCTTCTATCCGAATGGTATGCATGGTACTCAAAGGTGAATTTTTAAAGGATCACTTGAATTCTTCATTTCCTGGAGTTTTTTTGGGGGGGGAGTGGGTGTTAACTTCTTTAATTATTTGGGTTCCTGAACTAAGTGTCTTTTCTCCAGAGTTGACCGTTGAATTGAACTCTGTACATTCTGCTTTCTAGCACTGTTGGACTAGCAAGACAGGATACCTACAAGCTATGTTCAGAGCTGTCAGCACTTGACTTTGTTCATAACCACTCGGTTCCCCATCCGAATGGTATGCATGGTACTCAAAGGTGAATTTTTAAAGGATCACTTGAATTCTTCATTTCCTGAAGTTTTTTTGGGGGGGAGTGGGTGTTAACTTCTTTAATTATTTGGGTTCCTGAGCTAAGTGTCTTTTCTCCAAAGTTGACCATTGAATTGAACTCTGTACATTCTGCTTTCTAGCACTGTTGTACTAGCAAGACAGGATACCTGCAAGCTATGTTCAGAGCTGTCACCACTTGACTTTGTTCATAACCACTCGGTTCCCCACAGGGTAAGTCTTGCATCTGTAGGATGAGCAGGTGAAGGGGATGGAAAGGCAGTTGACCCAGGAGCTGGCTACACTGGCTTAAGTTCTGTCTCTATCCCTAAAGTCGTGAGAGGTTGCATTAAGTTATTATCCCTTCAACTTGGGCAACAACCATCTCGTTTACAATTCTGTGCAAATACGACCTCCCTCCCAGAATTGATGATTACATGGTGCAGGAGATACTAAAGCCTCTAGCACCAGGCACAGGGTCTGTCACAGAAGATGCTTCAAGAAATGGTAGATGTTCTTTGTTTCCTCTTCTACTGGCAGGTGAGTTGACCCCATATCAGTCATTCTTATGCTGGGAGAAGCAGGAGATTGATTTTTACGGGAACCGGAATCATCACTGAAGACTATGTCTTTACAGACACGTCGGAGTTCATGTAGAGAAATTCAGCTTGGTTTTGCTTCCTTCAATTAGTACACAGCACTTCTGTCAGCAAGAATGGCGATAACTCAGCCTTGAATGCCACCCACAGTTGAAGAGACAAGCAACCTCCAGCCACACCAATCCCGTCTACGTGGAGCAAGCAGAGGGACAGGGGCCCTTGTGCGTGGACGGATGGCCCTGGGGCAGGAACACACGACACTCTCTGGCATGGAGTCCGTAGGTACTTCCTGTTGAAACTGAGAATCACTGGTGTGAATCAAGTTTCCTCTGACCTCATATAGCTGTGCACTCCTGACATACCAGCGTGCTTGAATTTCAAGAGTTTACATATCTTATTTACAATTCATCGAGCATTGGTGTCCAGGTGATTTGCATATGTAAATATATGTAGGTAATAAAGAGAAGTTCACAGCATGCGTTCAATTAAAAATCTTGAACATATACACACTTAAATGTCAATGGTAAACTTGTCTGGGCAGTGGGATGTTAAGTAATTGACTATTGTTATTATAAGGGGGGACCCCCAAAATCCCGAATTATCTCTTTTGGAAGGTGGGCCCCTTGTAGTCCAGGCTTCCCCCGCTAGGTAAGAGTTTTAGGAACCCATCGGCATCAGGATACTAGCTTGCGATGTTGTGAGAGGCTTCAGGGAATTTTTTTGGAGATTCTTTCAACACGTTTGCCCATTTCATGATGGGTGAATTATGAGCGCATCTGCCCACACTGCACTGAGTGTTCAGCAGTTTTTGACCAAAAACAACATGACTCCTGTGCCCTACCCTCCCTATTCACCCAATCTCACCCTGAGCAACTATTTTGTGTGTTTCTCCCCAGATGAAAAAGTCGTCAAAGAAAAAAAAAAAGTTTTGCTGATGTGGGAGAGGTGAAACAAAAAATGGCCAAAGTTCTAAAAGTCATCCAAACGGACAAGTTCAAAAACTTTTAAGCAGTGGCACAAACGTCTCAATAGATATATTGCATCAAATGGAGAGCGAATACTTTGAAGGGACACTGAAGTTTAAACATGTAAGAATAAATACACAATTTGTTACAAATAAATTCCATTTTAGGGGTCCCCCTCGTATATTATTATCTGAGATTTACATTAAAAAATGAATGCACCTTGTGTAATTAAAACATTACAAACAAGGCAAAGTACTTAACTTAAGAAAAATAATCCTTTATAGTAGAATTGTAAAGAGAAGCTCTATTAATTTGTCGATGAATCTTTCTGCTGATTTTCAATCTTTAGCCAAAGGACCGATGACTGAAACATCAGAAAAGAAATGTCAGCCCCGCCAGCATCTTTCTGCCTTGCTCACCTATGCCAAGGCCTCAGTTCCAAGGCTGGTGTCCAGAAAGCTCCCCCAGTGGTATCGAGAGGCAGGTGAGAGATACTTAAGATACAAAGACTGTGTTCTCATTCAATTACATCTCCTATACGCACAGCGGCTGAAGGAAGTCAGCATCACCCGCCAACAACAGGCATCGCGAACAAATTAGCTTGGAGGGACCTGACACCTGTGCGGTGACAACTCGTCTGTTCTGGGACTCCCTGCCCTTATTCTGCCCACAAGGTCCATGACACCTTAAGACAAACACCAGCATCCCAGCCCAGGGATGGGGCTTCTTCAGGAAAGACCGAGCCAGCACACTGATTCCTCCCTCAGGCATTTAGAGTACATTTATTTCATCCAGTGTGACACTCATTCGAGTTGGAGAATGAGAACACAAAATGAAGCTGACCTGTGTCAAGAGCTCTGCTGAGTGGGAGACACAGTGGAGCCACCCGTGTTGGAGACCTTGATGGAATATAAGCCCATGTAAAAGAGGGAAGCCTGGAATCACTGTGATAGGAAGAGCAGGAGCCTGAATCGGGAGGCACCTACCCCTGTTTTTCTCTTCCTCCCTCCTCTGGGATGACATGCCCTCAAAGGTCAGTGGATCTGCGCAGATCGGGGGGTGGGTCCTCTCACTACTGAGGGGGCCCCAAACAAAAGACTTCTGCAGCTTAATGGGCCCTGGGGTTGGGGCGATGGAGATGGGAACGGGAAGGCTAAGAGTGGAAAAGTACTGAGTGCTGAGTTAGGTGAGTACTGAGTGAGTGTGGGGGGTGAAGGGGGAGTGTCTTCAAGCCCCGTCCCCCAAGCCCTCCTGAGAAGGAGACCCAGCAAAGGCACCCAAGGAAGGCCCCAGCCCCAGAGACCCAGGAATGAAGAAGACACCGGTGCCAGGAACACAGGGATGTGAGAGCCTGGCTTCCTAGAGAGGCCGGCAGTGCCCTGGTCTGTGTGGGGGAGGATCTTTGAGACCTTCCAGGTAGAGCCTTTGTCACTGCCGATGGTCAGGTCTGAAAAATCACAGGAACCCAACAGTTTCCTATAGGCGTATTACAGTTAGCAATAATATACAGGTATTTCAAAATATCTAGGAAAGATTTGTAATGTTTCCAACGCAAGCACAAAAAGATGAATGAGGTGATGGATATCCCAATTACCCTGATCTGATCATGGTACATTGTATGCAAGTATCAAAACATCTCATGTACCCCCCACCCCAAATAGGTACAGCTATTCTTTATCAATACAAATAATTTTTTTATAGAAGAAAAGTGGGTTCCAAGAAGGAAAGGGAGATGGAATTATAATCAACATAGAAAATCAGTTTCTAGCTGGGTACAGTGTCTTAGCCTGTCATCCCAGCATTTTGGGAAGTGAGGCGAGAGGATTGCCTGAGCCCAGGGGTTCAAGACCCACCTGGGCAACTTAGTGAGACCTCGTCTCTACAATAAATCAAAAAATAAGCTGGGCATGGTGGCGCGTGCCTGTAGTTCCAGCTACTTGGAAGGCTGAGGTGGAAGGATCGCCTAAGCCCAGCAGGTCAAGGCTGCGGAGGCCGTGAGAGTGCTGCTGCACTCTAGCCTGGGAGATGGAGTGAGACTCTGACTAAAAAAATAGACAAATCAGTTTCTGCTCCAAAGTAGCATGGTGCTGTGTGTCTGGTTTTAAGAATTAGGGCCACCGAGTGATGCACAAGACTGGAGACAGGGTTGAAAATGAGAAGGAGAGGGCCTGGCTGCCTTGGTGGGCCGTGCGGGAGCCACGCGACAGTGGGTGTGGAATTCCCAAGTGCAAAACTTTATGCTTCATCCCGTATTTTCAGGGAACACTGGCAGGTTGCTGAGTAAGGTGGCGACAGCATCTTTCTGCCTTGCTCACCTATGCCAAGGCCTCAGTGACATGGTGCCGGGAGGGTAAATGTGACCACAGTTTGGAGGAAAGAGAAACCCGAGTCAGGGAAAGCCAATATAAAGGCACTGTGGGTGACCCAGGAGCACACGGTTAGGATAGGTTCGACTGAGTTAACAGATAGAGCCAAAGACTGGGCGTGATGGCTCACACCTGTCACCCCAGCACTTTGGGAGGTTGAGGCAGGAGATCGCTTGAGCCCAGGAGTTCAATACCAACCTGGACAACATAGAGAGACCTCGACTCCAAAAAAAAAAAAAAAAAATCAAAAAATTAGTTGGGCACCTGTAGTCCCAGCTACTTGGGAGGCTGAGGCTGAAGGATCGCCTGAGCCCAGGAAGTCAAGGCTGCGGTGAGCCGTGATCATGTTACTGGACTCTAGCCTGGGTTGCAGAATGAGACTCCAATACACACAGGCGCGCGCACACACACGATCCAAATATGTTGTAGCCCAAGACGGTAGACTTTCTCTTTTAACTGTCTAAAGCCGTTCTAGGTCATTCAGGGCAGGAAGAAGAGATCCCAAGAGAACGGTGGCTGGATGTGTTTGCAACTTCAGGCATTAAAAAATGCCAGAGGAAGTCATATTTTTGGGAGATGAACCGTGAGCTCTTCCAATCAGGTTTCCTCGGGAGCCTATGTGTGGAGCCAAATCCCTCCCCAAGCCAAGCCAAGAGACAGCTGTGGCTATTTTTGCCTTTAGGGCAAAGGCAAGGTAAAACTGGTAAACTCGTTTTCCTCGTGTAGACAGAATTTTCCTCGTGTTGGTATTTACAGGCTTGGAAAACAACGGAAAAGTTCCCCTATCAACAGTGCAGAGGAACCCTTCTTTAACAGATGGGGAAACTGAAGCCCAGAAAAACAAAAACCTGTTCGTAATCACTCTCTGGTGCCTAAGTGCTCCTCCAAGGGTTCGTCCTTCTGTTTATTAAAACGGGAACGTAGCAGTTTGTCATCTTGAGAATAATCGGTGCTACTGAATTAGAATGGCATATTAAAGATTTAAAACAGGAATATTATTCATCTTTACAGATGAAGGACTCACGGTACTTTTTCATGCAACACAAGGCCCATGACACCTTAAGACAAACACCAGCATCGCAGTCCAGGGATGGGACTTCTTCAGGAAAGACAGCACCCACTCACAGATTCCTCTGGGCCAGGGGAGGAGGTACTTGGTGGTGTTTGGCATAAAGTCTGAGCGGAACCTTGCGAGGACCTCAAAAGGACATCACATAGCCAATGCTTCCCACCTTTTCCTCCCTGTGACACCCAGAGAGAATGGTAACATTTGTGCCACACCCTGGCTTACATAACAGAGGCTTCTCCCTGTGGATGCAGCCATCTGGGGGCTCTGGCCGCCCCCGGCCACGTGGCTGCCCTATAGCTGAGGACTCAGTCTCTGTGGACACCCCTTTCCCACCCACCATCCTCCTAACATGGTCCGCCACCTGGTCTTCCTGCACTTTGGGTCCGTGTTGTGTGTGCTTAACCCACCATGATGGGAAGCGGAGACCCTCCTTGTGGCCATACCTCCTGAGGCCTGTGGTCCTTTGCTGTTTATCTGAAAATACCGAGATACCGGGCTTGGGAAATAATCCAATCAGAGCCCTTGCCTATCTGCATGAACTTACCATAAGGCTGGCGTCAAGGAGGCTCTGTGTTTCCGAGTCGACTCTCTTCCCAGGGAGGTAGGATTATTTGAAACAGGATTCACAGAGCATAGAAATTCCACACTAACTAGGTCAGCTCCTCATGGATAATGCAGAATTATGTGCTGCCATGTTTCTCCCCAGCTTTATATCTGGTTCAATTTTAAATTACTCGAGAGATGTGAAATGAATTTGTCAGCGCCGAGCCATGAATTCCTTCAGGAACGAAGCATCAGGGTGGTTCGACCAGCCTATCCGGACAGCAGATGAACAAAAGGCAAAAATGTAAATACCCACGAAACAGATTCCTGGAAAAATTACAGCATGCGCTCATGTAGCAGTAAGAGACAACTGGAAGAACTTAGACTGCAGATGACCAGCATGGTGGTCACTAACTTAGCCGCATCCTTAAGATAAATTTGGAATTAAGCGTCCATTGCAAAGGCGTTATCAACGTACTCAGGACACTCACTTTTATTGCACAAGGGTATTCTGATTCTGCTAATTTTTTTTCCTTGTTTTGCAGGACAGACTGTGTTTCTTCATGTACCTGTTGTGCTTTTGACACTACTTGGTTCTTTATTCTATCCAAGTCTTGAGAGGGCAGTAGATGAGAATTTTTTCCACGGGGAAAAATAGCCACGGAAAAGTAATATCCTTACACCTCGAGTGCTTGTCTCTCTCCTCTGCTACTAGCTTGCTATACTGTGTTCATATGTCTGTCTACTACACTAGACGGCGAACTCTCTGGAGGCATCAAGGATGATTTTTATTCACCTCTGTGTTCTCAAAAGACTGCAGGGTACCTGCCCACAGGAGCACTCAAATAATGGTTGAATCAATTTTTTTTTTTTTTAGTTGTAGTCTCACTCTGTCGCCCAGGCTGGAGTGCAGTGACACACTCCCGGCCACCGCAGCCTTGACCTGCTGGACTCCAGCGATCCTTCCGCCTCAGCCTCCCAAGTAACTGAAACTACAGACTCACGCCACCACGCCTGACTAGGTTGGATAAATTGACCCGAGAATAGCGCTCCTGTCTCTAAGAAACACCGTATGTGTGTGATTGTAAAAGAATCATTGGAGAGAATTCCTAAAATGCTTTATTTAAATCATGGAATCTTAGAAATTGGTAATTTCAAATTCCCCACTGTAAGCAAAATCATCTTTATAAGAAGTGGAATCAATGTTTGGCTTTCCCATGTTAAATAATTAAAATGCGTCAGACGTAAATATAAATAAAAATTAAATTTGAACAAGCTGAGATATGTGTGAGAATCTATATACATATTCATGTATATGTGTCAAAAATTTAAGTATTTTTTCTATGTTGAAGGTTCTTTTTAATCAGAGCTAAAAATAGACTCAACATAAAAGTATGTTTGAGAATTTTGCTTTTGCTCTTGCTCAGATACTATTCTGTAGACGCAAGAACGTGAGGGAGAGTGAGGAAAACAGTTCTCGGTATTATGAACTTGTTCTGTGACCTTAGATTTGTGCGGCATAATTCAACAACAGTTTGTGAATATTTTTCACAGAATTGCGCAAAGCATTCTGTTTAGTAAGTCATTTAACTCGTCAACATCTTAGTTTTCCAGTCCATGCAAATGGTATAATAACACCTTTCTAACTCATCTCACAAAAACAGTTTGAAATAATATTGAAAACACCTCAAAAATAATATCACGACCGGGTGCGGTGGTTCAAGCCTGTCATCCCAGCACTTCGGGAGGCCAAGGGGAGAGGATTGCCTGAGCCCGGGAGTTCTAGACCAGCCTGGGCAACTTGGCAAGACCTCGTCTCTACAATCACAAAAATTAGCCAGGCATGGTAGCGCGTGCCTGTAGTTCTGGCTACTTGGACGGCTGAGGCGGAAGGATCATCAGAACCCAGCAGGTTGATGCTGGGGTGGCCGTGAGTGTGCCACTGCACTCTAGCCTGGGCGATGGAGTGAGACTCCAACTCAAAAAAGAAAATAACATCACATGTAAAGTGCCAGCATTTGTTACTACATTGTCTTGTTTAAAAGTCAGAGCTCTGAACTAGATTGGATGAGACTGTGACGTGAGCGAGAGTTGGAACGAACCGTACAGATGCAGCACAGCCAGTTTTCTGCGGCTGTGGTTTTATTTCCTCTCCCATCGCTTCTGACTTTTCACATTACCAGCACTGACTCTGATGGGCCACCAGGTTCTGCAGTCTGAAAACCTGCTTTCCTGCCCGTGAGTTTAGTCTGGTGCCAGGAATTCACGCTAGACACGTAGGACCGCATTATACATGAACTGGAGAAGAATTTATTTATCTAGTCCGAAGTTGCAATGAATTAGTGGGTCATGAAATCTATGTAAGGGGTTGTGACCAACATTTAGAAAACATAGATTAGACCGGAAAATATCAGAGTTCTTTCCACACAGTGAGGGTAAGTATTGTTTTTGCTGTCTTTTGCTTCAACGACATGTGCTCATCACAGCGTGAAATGTGGTTCTTGCTAGCAGATGCCTTTGCGAAATACTAATGGTGCCATCTCCATATTTGACAAATGAAAAAACGAGGCCCAGAAAAGTAGTGTGAGGTCATCTATTTAGAGACACTCATGATATAAATTCAAATGTCCGGACTTCCCGACGATATAATAGAGAGAATAGTGAAGGACTCAAGTTCAAGGCTGGCACTTAAAGATTGTGTGATTTTGTGAAAGCTGCTTATGCCATAGGCTTCTTGTGTAATTTTGTGAAAGCTGCTTATGCCATAGGCTTCATTTTTCTCATCTCTAAAATCGGATTACTACTCTTTCCCTATTGGCTGGTTGGGAGAATTACAAAATACAGATGCAAAGAATAAAACATATTCCATTGTGTGTGTGTGTGTGTGTGTGTGTGTGTGTTTAGTCTTAATGCCATTCTTTTATATTGTCTCCCCTTGGCAGGGTTTATTTTTTTGGAGGGGGCTTCTTTTCTTCTGTCACGAATTTGTTTCTTGACAAAGTCATCTCTTAGCCCCCTCTTCATCTTTCCTCTTTGAACATCATCTGGCATTAAACACCATTTCTTTTTTTTTGCGTTTGCCATAATCTTCCAAACATTTCTCCCGAGGTTGTCTCACTTGACCACACCAACCTCCAGAGCCTGAACCCTGGGGTTGGAAGAACCAGCCCCTCACTGACTGTGCATCCAAGGGTGAGACAATCCCCCTGTTTGAACTACAAAGCTGTAATGCGGGGATTTGGGAGTAAGATGCTTGTTTCACAAAGTTCCACGTGAGTCTTGGAGGCTGGAAATCATGCTGCAGGTGGCATACTTGCTGAGTGGCTGTGACCATGGGCGTAACCAGGTAGTTCCATGGCTTTCCACACAATGCTACAGCGAAGTGTGACAACTTTATCATACAGCAAAGTATGACACCTGGTAGTGCTATTTTTCTCTCTTGGTGCTGTCCATTCATCTCAGCCAATCAACTTTCCAAAAATATATATATATATGTTGGGAGTTTGAATAGAATTGCATTGAATTTATAGATTGGTAGTGGGCTGGGTTGATACCTTCATACTATTGAGTTTTCTTATCTGAGAACGATTTAGATGTTTTACTAAGGCTGCATCATCGCCAGTCGCATTATTCTTTTCTTTTCTTTCTTTCTTTTTTTTTTTTGAGCTGGAGTCTCACTCTGTCACCCAGACTGGAGTGCAGTGGCCGCTCCCGGCCACCGCAGCCTCGACCTGCTGGGCTCCGGCGATCCTTCCGCCTCAGCCTTCCAAGAAGCTGGAAGCCACCATGCCCAACTAGTTTTCTTTTTTTAATTTTTTTATTTAGTGTAGAGACAAGGTCTTACCAAGTTGCCCAGGCTGGTCTCAAATCCCCGGGCTCAGGCAACCGTCTCGCTTCCGCCTCCCAAAGTGCCGGCCACATTATTCCTTTTATGTCCTTCATAGCGCCATTTCTTTACATTATCGTGTGATGAATTTGTTCCCTTGATTATTGTCTGTGTCTCCATCAGGAATAAATGCAGAATTTCCAGGGCCAAGATCGGTGCATGGAACATAGTAGGTGCTCAGGAAACATCAGCCTATTGATTGAATGAGATAACCTTGGATTTCCAAAGGCCTATAGACCTCAGTTTGAGAAATTTAATTTTTTTTTAAACTTTCTTGTTTGCGGTTGGATGCTTATTTCATTGGCTACTTAACTCACTTCCTCACCACTACAGCAAGCTACGGACACTGGGTCATCAAGTCAAGCGTGCCCCGTCAGCCTCATGCCCGCCGTTGGTCGTCACCTCCCCTGCCCCTTCTCCCCTGGCTGCCTGGGGACATCCACACTGGTTTCTCTCACCTCCCTTTCTGAAGGCTGTTCTTCCACCCAGGCCTCAAACACCGTGTCCCAGGAAGAGGCTCCTTCTCTGTGACTTCCTATTTGGGATGTCTCCCTCAGAATTTTTTTTTTTTTTTTGAGTTGGGGTTCTCACTCTGTCCCTCAGGCTAGAGTGCAGTGGCACAATCATGGTCCACCACAGCCTCAGACTCCTGGGCTCAGGGGATTCTCCTGTAGTCCCTAGCTGGAACTACATGTACATGCCACCATGTCTGGCTAATTTTTATTATTATTATTGTTACTTTTTATAGAGATAAGTTCTCCCTATGTTACCCAGGCTGGTCTCAAACACCTCGGTTTAAGCAGTCCTCATGTCTTGGCCCCCCAGATGGCTAGGATTACAGGCATGAGCCACCATGTCCGCCTTCTCCCTCAGAATTGTATCACTTTGATTTCCACCTAGACACCGATGACTCCTAGATCTATTTTCTTGGGGTATTTTGTTAGTTTGTTTTTTGTTTTGTTTTTGATTTCCAGACACACAGATATGGCCATTTGCTTATAGAAATTAAGGAAGAATTCTAATAACCTTTCCGAGCAAGTCAGATTGAGGACCACTCTCTATACCATGACCTCTCCCTGCCCTATCACTTGGCCCTGGCAAGAATCCCCTCTTAAGAATGTCACCTCCCAGCCGGACTCGGTGGCTCAGCCTGTAATCCCAGTACTTTGGGAGACTGAGGTGAGTGGATTGCCTGAGCCTGTGGGTTTGAGACCAGCCTGGGCAACTTGGTGAGACCTCATCTCTACACTAAATAAAATAATTAGCTGGGTGTGGTAGCATACGCCTATAGTTCCAGCTACTGGGAAGGCTAAAGTGGAAGAATCGCTGGAACCCAGCAGGTTGATGCTGGGGTGGCCGTGAGTGAGCCACTGCACTCCAGCCTGGGCGATGGAGTGAGACTCCAACTCAAAAAAAAAAAATGCCACTCCCCTCTCCCCAGTCTTCAGTGCCAGAAAACCGGAAGCCTGCCCAGAAGCTGCTCTCACCCTCTGTCCATTCCTCATCACCTGCCTCTCCCACGGACTCCTCAGTTTCTTCAAATACATACCTCTCCCCACCCACAGTACCATTACCATGATTTAGAATTTCTTGTCCAGATGACCTCAATAACCCAATAACCTTCTCATTGTTCCCTTTGCGTCTAAAGCCGCCCCTCTCACCTTCCAAACCTTCCCGTGTCACTCTGTGATGTAATTCCAGCCCTTGGTAACCCAGAGCTACATTTCTCCAGGGCGTTCCATGCTGGCCCCAGTGTGTTCATGTTGATCTTCATTCTACATCAAGTGTTGTTTTTTCAAGCCGGCGTCTCTTTCATCATGACTTCAGAACTTACTAGAGATAAGACAAGGAGCTGCGAGCGGCACTTTGCAGACGACTGGCCTGCTGCCTGTTTGCAGATCACCTTGTTCATATTTTTCTCATTTGTAGCTTAGGATCAATTCCAGTTAAGAGTTGAATGGTGAAATAAGTAATGATTTAAACAAGTTAATGAGACCAACTCCGAACCAATGATTTTAAGTAAATCTAAACACGTAAATCCCCCGAAGTTATCCATCTTTGTTGTTTACTAAGGAGTGGAATAAAAATAATACGGAAAAAGATAGCTTTGGGAAAGAGTTAGAAGTCAGAAGGCCTGGTTTCAAGTCCCCTCTCTAGCCTTCCTGCCCACGACGTTGGACAAGCCATCTCGTCACGCTCATCTCATTTTTCCTGGGCATGACGGCATAACTTAGCTGGACCTACACAGTAGTATATAGAACAGATTCATTACCTAACTGTATCGAGTTCTTTAGAATGAACTAGCTTCCATGAATCTTGAGCAAAATTTTGTTAGAGCGGGGAATAGAGGAAAGTCTAATCAAAACGTTTACTGTGTTTGATCTGAGGACGTACGAATATGTCTTATTTTCCAGAATCTGATCTACCTTGCTTATGATGGTTTCTCTGGGTTACTGTAAAATTAGTTAACATTTTTTGAATAGACATTCCAGGGTGATAAAGTGGTAAAGCGAGAAGTTATGCTTGACCACAGACAGCGATAAGCTTCAAAAGAGGAAAAATCCACAGTTGGGTAATCGATTATCAGCAATATAGATGGAGAAGGAGCCCCCTAGGCATTTAGAAGAGAACAGACGTCTATTCGTGTCATGGAAGGAGCTGAAAGTTTCTGGAATGATGAACTATTGCCCCAAGTCCTGACAATATCTTGCTCTCTGGAAGAGAATGAGTTTGTCGCCAGCCAAGGAACACACTCTATTTCCCGCCAGTGCATCTGCCTTGCAGGCTACCCAAACTCAGAGCAAATCAATCACGAGAGTTAATCCAATAGACTTCCCTTCAGCTGCTGGAAATCAGGCATCCCATCTGTGAAGAGAGCCTTAGTTATAACAAATGACATCACACATTTGACCATTTTATTAGAAGCCATCTTCTCATGTTAACAGCCGAAGACGGGGGTGAAGTTGAAATTAAATTGAAATTTCCTTTCTTCTCTACCGATTGCAATATCTGATAATACCCTCAGCCTTCTCCGGGCAGATCAATCGCCTGGTACTCAGAGCCCCGCTTTAATAGGCAATAACCGGTGCGATTCTAGAGAAGACGACTCAGTGTCAGGAAAGTAAATGAGATTAGCAGGATTTGACTAGGGGCCATCGGCATCAATTCTTCTCCGGGCATCGACTAGGTTCTAGGAACCAGACTCAGAGCGGTGTTCGCTCCTATGAGTGATGGTGGTCAGTGTCACCGGGGCCCCACACCGCATCTGCAGGTGTCCACGAGGGGAAGTCACACCTTCATTTCTCATGTGAGTGGGGAAGCCCGGAGGAAGGAGAGCACGCCAACAAGGTATCAGGATTCTCTTTTGTTTGTGCTAACGTTAAAGGAAATTTACATAGCAATACCCCATGCTTTCTAGAGAATAAGGATTATACATGTGAATCAACACAAATATACACCAGTTACGTTACTTGACCATTAGCAGATGGTTGTTATACAAATAAATTACCCAAACTTCATGGTAAAAGAAATAATGGCATGAACTGGAACTTTCCGTGTGCAAAACACGACACTTCTTATATCATCATCCTCTGAGCCTGCAAACTATAATTATCTATGTTATATAGTTAAGGAAACTAAGGTTAGGAAGATTAAATCTACTGTTTTAAGTCATCAAGATAGCCAGTGAGAGTCAGTCATTCAGATAGCGATTGACTCAGGCCAGTTTGATTCCAAATTATACGCTTCACACCATGTCATGCTAATATAGTTCCGATTTCTCTTGAACTCCACCATGATCACCACAAACTCAACCTGTTACTCAAATCAATTACGGCAGCAATTCCAAGCCAAAGATTCTGTATTCCTGGGCACAAGGATCAACTCAACTGGTTACCCAAGACCCACATCATTCTAGAACACATAGACCTCCTAAGATAGGATGACAAGGCCAAGACCCACTTGGCCAGATGGAGGCAGCAGAGATAGAGGATTTTTATTCAGAGTAGTGCAGTCATAGCCAAGTCGGGGCAATGTCTAAGCAGTGGACTGGTAAAAAATGCAGTAGGAATGCAAGCTTGTGAAGTTGATACTCAGCTGTAGTCTTCGCCTTAAATAACACTGGAGACCTGGAACAAGGTCAATGAAACCAGAAATGAGGAGGAAGAGGAGTCTGGGTGTGAGTCAATGAGATGGGAAATTTCAGCCAGGTTAGCTGACCCCAAAGAGAAATCAGCTGCATGGTCACTGCAGAGTTGAGTCTGCACGGTATGTTATTTATATATATGTTTTTCCATAAGTGGGAAGGGTTTTAAGCTGTAACTTTCTAGATTCCCACTTTAAGGTGTACAGATATTTTTCAATCCCGGAAGAGATTAATGCAAAGGCCCTGAAGAGCACAATTATAATCTTCCACCTAAGATTTTCCAGGGAAAGAGGCAGTAAACTCATACAACCTCATTATGACGTATCATAAGGCAAACTGCTTATTCTAGTTGAAAGCAAATCTTTTTCTTTTTTTTTTTTTTTTCTGAGTTGGACTCTCACTCTGTTTCCCAGGCTGGAGTGCGGTGGCACACTCCCAGCCACCACAGCCTCGACCTGCTGGGTTCAGGTGACCCTTCCGCCTCAGCCTTCCAAGAAGCTGGAACAACAGGTGCGCGCCCTCATGCCCAGCTAATTTTCTGATTTATTGTAGAGACGAGGTCTCGCCAAGTTGCCCAGGCGGGTCTCGAACCTGTGGGCCCAGGCAGTCCTCTCACCTTGGCCTCCCGAAGTGCTGGGATTACAGGCTTGAGCCACTGACCCCGGCTGAAAGCATATCTTTTTGAGAACACATACTGCCTGGTGAGCAGAGCAGACAAAGGAATATGCTGCAAAATTGAGAGATGCCAACTTAATCATCCCCTTTCCACTCACCACTGCCCTCCCTCCCCCCTCCACTTGGTTCAGTAGAGAACAAGAACCAGAAATCCATTTCTAGAAAACAAGAAGTCGTGGGAAAGAAAGGACCCTAGAGACCACCTAGCTCAATCTGTGCACTTTACAGATGTGAACATCGATATTGAAAAGATGTTTTATGCTATTAATTCCCTGTCAAGGCCCAGGATTTTCACATCAACCTTTTGACTCCCTGTTATTACCTACAAAAGGCAACATCAGATTCTTAGGAAAAGCAGCACAGAAAAAGGATCATCAGGAAGCAAAGTTTACGTAATTCCCTAAAAAACACCAAAGGGAAAAGGATTGAAATTGACTTCTAAGGTTTTGGATATATCTAATATATATAAAACAAGATAAATTTGAAATTTAGCCCCAAAAGATAGATAAGGTCATATTAATTTAATCAAAAGTTGGTAACACAAACACAGGATGAAGATAAAGCAACAGAGAAGGTACCTTTCTTAAAAAAAAAAAAATCTAAGATGCGGAGGAGAACAACTATAAATCAAGGAGATACACAGCTGAGGAGAAATTCTCCAGCCTGAAGTCATAAATAGTGTGGCACATTTGGCTGAGGGTAAACGAAGAGGAAGGCAGACCTGATGCAATTTTAGAATTGAGGTTATGAATGGCACTTTCCTAGTACACAGACCCAGGATCACAGTCCTGACAGAGAAATAAGATCTAATAGCAGCAAGGAATTTCAACTCTAGGTGCTTGCTAGAAGTCTCCTTCTGCTGAATGCAACATTTCTGATAAAATGGCTTGTCTTATGAACAATTTATTCTCCCAGAAAAATGAGGTAGAAATGAGATAGCACCCAATTCTTCAATGAATGAAGGAGTTATCGAAAGTTTTTTTTCTTATGGCAGTGTTTTTTAAAGTATGACCCAAGGACTCCTGGGTGTTCACAAAGTTGAAATGATTATTTTTAAATACTCACACATTTGTCATTTTCACCTCTGTGACATTTGCATGAATGATGTAAAAGTAATGTGAGTAAAACTGCAGGCCCTGGCATAAGTCAAGTAGGTGTACCAAATTGTCTGGAAGTTGTTTGAATCTTCACTGGCACACACTCAAGCAAGTAAGAAAGCAAATGCCATGCCATTTAAGAATGTCCCAGTAGGCTGGGTTTGGTGGCTCAGCCTGTAATTCCAGCACTTTGGGAGGCCAAGGCAAATGGATTGCCTGAGCCTGCAGGTTCGAGACCAGCCCGGGCAAATTGGTGAGACGTCATCTTTACAATAAATAAAAAAAAATTAGCCGGACATGATAGTGCATGCCTGTAGTTCCAGCTACTCAGAAGGCTGAGGCAGTAGGATCACTGGAGCCCAGGATGTAAACGCTGGGATGGCCATTAGCGTACCACTGTACTCCTGCCTGGGCGACCAAGTGAGACACACACACACACACACACACACACACACACACAAAAGAAGAATGTCCCGATAAAGCAATAAAATTATTAATTTTATAAAATCTTGACTCTTGAGTACCTATCTTCTTAATCATGTGTATGAAAAAATGGAAGGGAAAACAAATCTACTTTATGTCAAGCTACAACAATTGTCTTAAGGAGAAACATCTGTGTGATTATTTCAGTTGCAAGCTAAACTGGCCACTTTTTTCAACAAAAAACTAACTTTACTCATGCTTGGGCATTCAGCAAACTTTTCTTGAAATAAATGAAGGGAGCATGTCATGTCAAGGAAAACAACTGACAGTATTAGTGACCAATAGTAAAATTTGAATTTTCAGGTGAAAATTTGATGGCTTCCCAATGTTTGGACAGTGTTCTGTTGAGGTCAGCGGTGATATTAAAGAATGTGATTTTTTGATGCTATATAATTAAGTGTGTAAACATTGAGAAAACAAAATACACAATGTTACCAAATCGTGCATTAGTGAAAGGTCCATTCAAGGTACAGGATAGACCATGGATTTTAATGCAAAAGAGTGCAAAGTTTATTGATAGGCTTTTAGATTCTATATTGAAGCTAACTTTTAAGAAAATGTCATTAATCGAGTTTTGTTGTCAGCATCAAAAAGGAATATCCACAATTGACTGAAAAGGCTATTAAATTACTCCTCTCCTTTTCAATTACCTATTTGGGTTTAGATTTTCTGTATATACCTCAGCCAAAGCAGCATGTCACAGAAGACTGAATACAGAGGCAGATACAAGAAGCCAGACATCAAAGAGATTTGCAAAATATAAGACAAATTTACTGCTTTCACTATTGTTTTTAAAATGTAGTTATTTTTACAAAATATTTTATATAAAAAGTAATGGGTTTATTATTGCTATTTTTAAGTGAATTAATAAGTTTTCTAGATATTGTTATGGTAAATGTCAATAATAACTAACATAAACAAAAGTTTTGGGGGCCCTCTATTTTTTTTAAGGGCATAAAAGAGTGCTAAGAACAAATGTCTGATAACTTATATTTATTATAACCCACTCCTACAATTCCCAGCAAAGCTATTGCCCTTAACTTGCTTTATTTTTCACCAGAACGTTCAGCCCCTCCTAACTTACTTTGGTTTGATTTTCTGTTTAGTGTTTATCTTCCCCAAGTAGAATCTTAACTTCATAGTGAAAGGACTTTGTCGGTTTAGTTCACTCTTCTATCCTTGGTGCCTTAAATATCCTGGCATCTAGTAGACACTCAACAGATATTTGCTGAGTGCATGAGTTAGGTGAATGATTAACAATATCTGTTCTTAAAAGTCTCCATATAACCAACCCATTTTAATAATGTAAGTCTCTAGAGTTTTCCACCAGCATTGGTTTGAACTTGAACAGGCCCACAGTTGCTGCCCAAGACAACGGTTGACCTTGCTTGTTTATACCCCTCTGGAAGAGTTCAACACATACTGAAGACAAGGTTTTACCTGGAAAAGACTTTAATAGTCAAAACACCATCTCAGTCTTGTATCCAAACCCCAATACCTGAAGAATTTCCACTTCTTTTTAGTAAAATTATAGAGCAATATTTCAGCCATTATCAGATATCTTGGTCTCTATTTCATGAAAGGGCCATATAGGCAAAGCAACCCCCAAATACAGAAGGATCTAAAAACCAAAGAATGAAACTGACAAATTCCATTTGTCAGTAGAAGGTGATTTATTGGGGAACTTACAGATGGAAGTGTAGTCTTGGGCAGCGGCAAGACAGCTCTATTTCCATACCTGTCCTCCAGAAAATGGACTTTACATAGCAAGCTTTTTTTGGTAAAATGTGTAGCTGGTCACACCTCAGACTTTCTTGCAAAACTTGGACCACTGAAAAGGCTGAATAAACATATTTATGAGGGGGCATCTAAGCTATGGGTTTCCTTGTTATTCAAGAGTAAATCAGAAGTCAATACGGTGGATTGGCTTTCAAGTTGAAGTTGCCTTAGCCTCTAGGCATGAACTGTAATCACCAAGTTCCAACTCAGACTATGTTGGTTTAATGAAGGGAAGTGTAAGCTTCCTCACCTCACAATAACACAAATTTCATGAGCACAAGAAATTCAAGAGAGAAATGTCCAGGAGTATCACTAAGTGACTACAAGTTTATGATGAGCCAAAAATAATATAATGCAACCCTGTGCTGCCTCCATTAAAGTTAGCAGTGGCCAAAAAATAAAATAATAAAATGAAACTAGTGCTGTTGCGCATAATTTGTACGAGTGAAGCCACATTTCCAAAGAAGGTGGCACAGATGAAATTGTCATAGAAGGGAGAGATGAGGGCAGACAAACAGTGTCTAAAAGATGAAGACGTGGCGGGGCATGTGAACTGTCTTTGGGTATTTTAAGGACTTAGTCCCTGTGGCTCTGGGAATCAACTCTAGATAAATTGGTATAAAAGGGGCAGTTTTAACATCATTATAAATAGCTAATAATTTTAAGTATTTGGAGTTGGAATAGATTCGTTTGCCTAGCTAAAAGCATGCCTTTCTCTAAAGCATTTGAGAATGTTTATTAGCTAGCTGCAGAAAGTTGTCTTCAGATGGAAATTCCTACATTGACTAGGCTTAGAAGGGTGGAGGGATTCTTAGATGTCATTTTTACAGTTTTGGAATTTTTGTGTTTTTTTGTCTTGTTTTGTTTGAGTTGGAGTCTTACTCCATCACCCAGACTGGAGTGCAGCGGCATGCTCCCGGCCATCCCAGTGTCAATCCACTGCATTCCAGCAATCTTTCCGCCTCAGCCTTCCAAGTAGCTGGAACTATAGGCAAGCGCTACCATGCCTGGCTAATTTTTTTATTTTTATTGGAGAGATGAGGTCTTGTCAAGTTGCCCAGGCTGGTCTCAAACCCCTGGGCTCAGGCAATTCTCTCACCATGGCCTCCCAAAGTGTTGAGATTACAGGCTTGAGCCACCAAGACTAGTCTGTTTTGTTTTGTTTTTACCAATATGATTATGAGTTTAAAAATTATACATTCCTGTATTTTTTATATTCTATTTCTTCATTTTAATGTGCTACTTTTTATGACAAATTAATTCATAAAATTTAGAACATTAATTCCTTATTTCAATTGCTTATGAATTAAAAACTTCCCCATAAACATACATCCAATATGCTATTTAAAGGAAAAGAATAAGGAACAAGATGCAATTGGCAGCATAAAATTAACTCTTAATCCCTAAGAAAGAGAGTAGTATATATTCTTTATTTTACATGAAGTAAATACTTCACTAGACCCTTGCTGAAAGTACAAAAGGGAAGGCTTGAGCACAAGCCCTGTAAAATAAATCAACCTTACTGGGCCTGTTGTCTCTAACAATTTTTTCAGTCAGGTGAAATATCTAATTTATTAGTTAAGATGCAGCTGAGTTTCTAAAGGAGTGTTAAAATTGTCCTAACGTATCTTCAAGACACACACACACAAAATCATGAATTGTGAGTTGATGATGACAAAACAACCAGCCCATAAAGGGATATAGCAAGAATTCAATCAATTGATTGAATAAATAATTCCTACTTTAACTATCTGGGTTACCTAGACAGAATATATAGAAAGGTAACAACAAATTAGAGAGACTCTAGAAATATATGGGGTAAATTTTTAGGTTAAAAATAGTAACTTCATATACACAAATCAATTGTATTTCTATATACTAGCAATGAACAATTGGTAATTGAAATTTTAACATATTGCTATTTAAAGGAGCATCAGAAAACTTAGGGACAAGCTAACAAAATATGGGTAAGATTTGTAGTGCTGAAAACCATGAAACATTGATGAGAAAAAATGAAAGAAGACTAAAATAAATGTAAAGGATATACCATGTTCATGGATGAAAGGCCACAGGGTTGTTATTATCAGTGCTCCCCCAAAAGATCTATAGAGTCACACAATACCAATCAAATTCTTAGAAGAAGTTGTTTGTTTTTTTTTAAATGTAAATTGATGAGCTGATTCTAAAATGTATATGAAAAAGCAAAGGCCTTAGAATAACTAAAATAATTTTGAAAAAAGAACAAAAGTAGAGGACCCATGCTGCCCAATTTCAAGACTTGCAAAAAAGCTTCATAAGTCAAGGCAATGAAGTATTGGTTAAAGAGGACACATACAGACCAATGGATCTAAATAACGATTTCAGAAATAGACCAATATGTATATGGTCAATTAATTTTTTACAATGGTGCCATTCAATGGACAAAAAGTAGTCCTTTTAACAAATTATACCAGAGCAATTGTTCATCCATATGCAAAAAAATAAAACTGAAATGTACCTAACACTATATACAAAAATGATCTTGAAATAAATTTTCTAAATTTAAACCCAGGACTATAAAACCTTTAGAATAAAGCATAGGAGAACGTTTTTGTGACCTTGAAAAAAGATATCTTAGAACCCAAGGAGAAAAATCCATAAAAGAAGCAATTAATTAACTGGACTTCATCAAAATTAAAAAATTCCAGTTTTTGAAATATGTTGTGATAAAGAAAAAAATTTAAGCCATAGACTGGGAGAAAAATGTTTGTACACAATACGTGATAAAAGGCTTGTGTCCAGAAGATTGTAATAAAGAACTTTTAAGATGTAATAATAAAGCCAACAACACAATAAAAATGGGCAAAATATTTAAACAGACACTTCACTGAAGAAGATATATGGATAGCAAGTAAGATTATCAGCATTAGTAACTGTTAAGGCAATGCAAATTTATGCCACCATAAAATACAACTATGTTCTTAGTAGAAGGGCTAAAATGTAAAAACCTACCAAACTAAGTTCTGGTGAAAATGTAAAGAAACAGGACTCTCTTACAACATTGTTATCCAGAATGCAAAACAATATAGCCACATTGGAAAACATTTTGGCAGTTTCTTGCAAAGTTAACATATAGCACAGCAATCTCACTTCTAGGTGGGATTTATCCAAGATAAATGAAACATACATCCACAAAAAGACCTGGATGAAAATATTTATAGCAGCTTTATTGATAATAGTCAAAAACAGAAAATGACCCAAATGATGACCAACAGATGAACGAATAAACATATTGAATTGATCCACATAATGAAATGCGATTCGTAATAAAAAGGAACAAACTTTGATCCATACAGCAACATGAATGAATTTCAAAACCATTGTGCTAACTGAAAGAAGTCATTAAGGAAGCCATTGTTGTATGATTCCACCTCTGAAGTGCCAAAACTACAGGAACAAAACTCCTATCAGTATTTACCAAGAAATAGGGTTAGGGCAGGGCTCTTGAGGACAGTGGGAACAAGAGGGACATTCTGGAGTGCCGAAAAGATCCCATATCATTATTGTGCTGGTATACATTTATCAAAACGTATAAAATTGTGCAATTCGAAGGTTGAACTTTATTATATGTAATTATTCCTTTAAGCAATGTAACTTGAGATATACTTAGACCAGAGCTGAAAAAGTATTAGAACAAATTATCTCTCCCAACCCAGTCTATGACCACAGTAGTTAAGTAAATAAATCATAGTCAAAGACGTATTTGATTCACTGGAATAATCTATTCAGCATGATGCTGCACTGCATCCAAAGCTTTATAAATGGCAACATAGCGCTCTGGGTATAGGAAGGATTTATTCAGCTCTTGGTAAAAGCAAATTTTAAAAATAACAGTCTGATTTTCAGGGATGTTGAATGCAAGGACAGCAAAGGAACCACCCTTGGCTTGCCTTTCCCTGAAATATTTATGCAAACCAGAAAACATACAGCCTCTCAATGTCTAAAGAGCACTAGACTCTAAAGACATTTGCTAATCCTTTGAATGAAGTATCTTTAACCATGGAGCAGACTGGCTCATTTGAGAAAAAAAAAATAACCATCACAGCATGCTTGATGTCTGAAACAATCAGTGACAGACAGGAAGGAGGTTAGCGAAGTCTTCTAGGACCTCTTGCCATGGTATCTAGTGTGGCGAAATGGAGCTTCCATAGCTCACTGGGAGCTTTTGCTAAATGTTTGTCCTTATTGACACTTCATTTTTTACATCTTCAAGAGCATAATTTTTAATGTCATGGAACATTGTTTTAGAATATTAATTTTTTCTACAATTGTATTTTCCCCTCTCCCATCCCCAGTCAAGTAGAAATGTATACTCTAATATCTGGGGACTCAGTGTGAACTGATAATACATAATTTGTGGAGTCTTTCTAAGATTAATTAATTGGACTTCATCAAATTAAAAACTTCTGCTCTTTATTTTTATAAAAAGTATAAGCCGCAGACTGGGAGAAAATCTTTGTGAAAAACAAGTGATAAAGAGCTTATGTCCATAATGTTATCATAAAGAACTCTTACAGTGTAACTAGAGCTCTATAAGCCCTCTTCAACTACCCCCTTCACTCTCTGGGGGGGGGAAAGGGTGATGGTGAGAATCTTCAAGATTACTAAAAGTTGACTATCCTTCTTATCCAGTGAGAGAGTGACTTCGAGTTAAAATTTAGCTGAATTTTTAGTAAAAATAGAAAATGTATCTACTGCAATCTGAGCTTGTGGACCAAGATTCATAACTACTATATAAATATTGCCACCTTGTAGCCTGGTTAGTTAAGTCAAAAAACTATGTTGGGATGGGGAGAAGTAAAATATACCGCATGTTGTCTTCCAGGAATTATAGTTCTTCTTCCACTCTTTCTAGCAAAATGAGTAGCACAATCTACATTATTTTCTGGTTGAAATGGACATTTAGCTTCAGAACCTGATACAAGCTCACTCCTCTGCAAAATACCTATGATGATACAGAAAACGATAAAAATACCAACCACTCCTAAAGCAAAGACTTGAGGACGATCAGGCCCCAGAATCTTAGGATGAAATAAATTATAAGGTGTAGAAAGATAGATGGGAAGAACTTTCCTTCCAGCTCGTAAGCCAGTGACTATATTAAAAAAGATAGAAAGACACTGTAACTCTGTCGCACCTATGCCCTGACACAGAGACCAAGAACCCTGTGGAAACATTAAAACTGGGTATTTGTCAAGCTTTCATTTTGGAAACTGAATAGGGACTATTATTCTCCCCATCCTTATTCTACCATCATGCCATGTCCAGGCAGAAACTAAAAATCCTAGAAAACCGTAATAGGTAAGAAAGATGGTTAGCAGAAGCCCAATGTATACTGACTGCAGTCATGCACTACCCAATGACACGTTGGTCAATCGTGGATTATAATATTGTATTTTTCCTGTACCTCTTCTGTGTCTACATACTTTTAGATACACAGATACTTACCGTTGTGTTACAATTGCCTGGAGTATTCAATAGAGTCACATGCCGTACAAGTGTGTATCCTAGGAGCGACAGGCTGTAGCGTATATCCTGGGTGTGTGGTAGGCGACACCATCTATGTTTGTGTAATTTCAGTCTATGATGTTCGCACGACATTGCCTAACGACGCATCTCTCAGAACACACCCCCGTGGTTTTTTGCTTAATTTTAAAGATGCAGGGTACAATTCAGGATTAGGTACATAAGCGGTCATCATACAGGTGAAGTTTGGGCCTCCCATTGGTCCTGGTTTGGGATCAGGCACCCTTATGGATGTTATGTTTCTCTCCCCCCGCCCTGCCCCCAGCAGTATCCTGCTACTGACAATCTCATTCCTGTAATATCACAGAAACAAAGAACTGAGTACCACATATGAGAATCCACTCGCTCACAAGTGGATCCTGAACATTTATCACAGTACGTATCCCCATTGTTAAGCAACACGTGACTACTATTTCTGAAACTAGAGAAACTAGAGGAAAAAGTATTCATCAAAAATATAGTGAGCAAAAACTCTCCTGAACTGAAGACCTGGGTGTGAAGGCCCATCTGGCTCAAAAAATAGGTAAAGATATAAATAAGTATTAGCCGCACATCTAAGCAGGATAAGGGGTAAAGAAAAAAATGTTGCTTTGTGTTTTTAACAAAAAAACAGTCTGGTGACTGGGTTCTCTACTGATGATAACAAATGTCAGAACTTCGTAAAGAAACATACAACTTTTTTTAGATTAAAAAAACAAAAAGAAAAAACACTGTGACAACGATTTCATGGACTGATCAGTGGTTTTGATGAGTAACTTTAGCAGGAAGACTTTTGCTAACGTATAAGGGCTTAGAAAATATGGCACACACGTTCTTTTTTGGGGAAAGATAAGTAATTGAATGACATAGCATGAAAGAACTAGCTACTATCAATTATATAGTTAAATCAGAGACAGCAAATATTAAGATGTATATAAGAATAATCTAAAATCTAAGATTATTTTAACAAATCCTAAAAACTAAGAGGGAGAACCAAATTTCTTGCCTCGACTAGAATATAACTTCACTTCTTTATTGAAATCATCTTGATTATTTTAAATTATTCAGTACTTTAATAAATCTATAGACACATTATCATTTAAAAAAGACAAGCAGCAAAGAAATTTATGGAGATTAGTGTATGAAATTTTTCTTTTGATTCACTCCCAAATTTTACTTTCTTTCCTCCAAATTTAACGCTGTTTCCTAAATACTTTTAATCACCTCTATGCATACATAGGTAGTCTATGTAGTATATATATCACTACAGAAAAGAGAAAGGTATTTTAGAAGTCTGTTTGTGTTCAAAATAAAAGAAAATACAATACTATAAAGCTAAAGATGAAGGTGAGAGGGAAATTAGATGAAATTTTCATTTTGGAGACTTGTGATGAAATACTTTTAGATAAAAAGTAGAGATTTTTCTAAAGTATCACGGCTAAAAATGTAATAATTTAAAATCTGCTCTGGAAGTAATAAGGAATAGAATGAAAACAAATATTAATAATTCCATCAATCTTACAGAAAATAAACTTGCTACTCTCAAAAAATGTGAACGGCAAGAAGAGATAAAAACAATGAGAAAAAAAAGTAACCGTGTAGGCTCAAGAATGAGGCTACATATATGCCTAACCATTGTTTCTTCAATAGGATAAGTGGAGCAGAAATACAATTATTCATTCAATAAGTACTTAATAGACACTATAGAAGAACAGAACCTTCCCCTAAAGTTAGGAGCAGCTATAAAACTGAGTTTAAAATTCTAAGTAGTTCTCAATTATCTAGATGCACAGAAATGCCAAAAAAAAGTTGTCATTTACAGGGAGTCTAACACAATTTATACATTTTGAGAACTAAGAAAAAAATCCACAAGCATAGACAAAAAATAAAAATCTAGAAATAGCTTTTCTGAGCACTCTTACTTTCCACGCGCTAAGCGTTCTTGCAAAAGACCCAAGTTCAACTCTTTTCTTTCTCTTTTCCTCCCTCATGTCTCTGTTCCCATCTTCTAGAAATTACCAGTGCTCTTCATTCTCCTAACACTTGGTTTTCCCCCTCCCTCCCTCCCTCCCTTCTTCCCCCTCCCTCTCTCTCCCATCCTTCCCTCCCTCCGCCAAAAATCTTGGAGCTGACCTGGCAAAGACTCTCCTACTGGAGAAATGGCACACCTGAAGACAGAGTTCTCTTTAATGACTAGTGAGAGAATAGGAATCTAGAAAGACAGAATTTCTAAAATGCTCTGAAGATCTGGAGATAAACCCATTAATGCTGTTTGTCACTGTCACACTTACCCATTCAATTTCACAAATATTTGAATGCCAATTATAGGAATACAAGGGCCCATTCCATCATTATTTTACCAGCAGTTTTTGATGATTTTCTGCTGGGCCAACTTCCTGAAGACACAGGAGGGAGCGAATAGACAAGACCATTGACCCCAATGAGGATGTTTGCAGGAAAAGTGGAAGAGATCGGTTAATTCTCTGTAGGAAAATTCTGAATATCTACGAGGGAGACCCTTTTACCTGGAAGCGAACTGGATCTTCAGAAAAGCTGCATTCAGTCCAGAAAAGGAAAGCCATGTGGTAGATTAGCATCAAACGTGGAGAAGTTAAAAGGGACAGAAATCAGCTTGAAGAGTACAGCAGATCACTCCCTGGGTGTGGCCTCTGGGTTCACAGTCTTCCCCACTTTCTGGGGCTCCATATACACATCCAACTCTGCGCTGTGGGGAGCCAACATCTCCGAAAATACCTGTGTATCTAAAGGTTAATATTTTCAGGACCTGGAAAAAATCTCTAAGAAACATAATAAAAAATAGAACGAAACTTTATTGAGGCTTTCTGGACTTCTAACAGAGATTGTATTTTATTTTATATTGTGTTTTATTTTATGTACTTAATTTTATTTTAGAATTTATTTTGAAATAAGATGGATTCACAGGAAGTTACAAAGTAGTGCAGAGGTCTCATGTCTCCTTCACCCAGTTTCCCCCAATGAGGATGTCTTAATCCAACACAATATCAAAACCAAGACGTTGACATTGGTGCCATCCAGTCCTCATTCAGATTTCACGACTGCACGTCGTCATGGGTGCACACCCGCTGGTGTAGCTCTCTGCAGTTTTGTCATACATGTAGGTTCTCTTAAGCACCACCACAATGAGGGTACAAGACTGCTCCATCACTGCAAAGGTTCCCTTCTCCCCATCATCCCCAGCCCCTGGCAGCCACTAATCTGCTCTCCATCCCTAGAATTTCACCACTTTGAGAAAATTATGTAAATGGAGTCATACAATAAATAAGCTTTTGGGATTGGCTTTTTGACCTAGTATAATTCCCTTGGGATCCATCTGAGTTGTATCAAGAGTGTGTTTTAAAAGTATAGATTAAAGGGCAAAATAATATCCTATCCATGCACACATTGTTTTCTATAAATAGATATGATTTTTCTATTCATTATTCTATAAAGCGTTAATAATCTCTACATAATCTATCTATATCTATTGAATCTATGTATTACTATTCTATAAGTAGATTATTGGTGAATTATTTTATAATTCTTAGTTGTAAAATATAGTTATAGATAAGATATAAATATATAATATAATAATTAGTATATAATATAGAATAGAATTATCATAATTATATAAATATATAATTATAATATAAATCCAAATATTTATAGAATTATTATTAATTAAATATACTAATTAACTGATGTGGTGATATTATTTATAGGATTATTATAATTAATCTATTTATAGACTATTTTTTTTTTATAGAGCAGGATAATTGAAATTTACAGATAACCGATAGTT
Source organism: Tarsius wallacei (assembly GCA_963574415.1). NCBI lineage: Eukaryota > Metazoa > Chordata > Mammalia > Primates > Tarsiidae > Tarsius > Tarsius wallacei. The sequence goes on from CAUYQG010177093.1 coordinate 66,235, forward strand.
TCTATTTTCTTGAGACAAAGGCATTTTACCAGGATTATTGACAAGTAGTTGAACACTTGATTTAAAGTGCACGTTGACCTTTAAGATGTCAAAACCAAAAAAACGTCTTTTCCAAACTTCTTTGTGCAGGACTCTGGAGACTCAGCTGAGTACTCACCCAGTCTTTGGGACCAGTTCAAAGCTTTTCTTTGATTTAAAAAAAGTTTGGCTCTGAAGCAAGTTTCCTTCCAAGTGGCCACTGTTTGATGGAGACAGAGCTGCCTCAGTTTGGGAAGTCGTGTAAATCAGCAGCTCTTAGACATCAGGGCATCAGGTCGATAGGACTTCTCAATTGTCTGAGTCCTAGCATCTGTTGATCACCTTTTCTACCAAGAGAGAATCGCAAATTTTGGTAATAATCTGAGAGTCAAACCTCTGATTGACTGCTACTTAGTCCGTGTTAAAAACACAGTTGAGACAAATGGTGTTTGAGAGATAGCCTAAGGGAAAGTTGAGCATCCTTATTAGACAGTTGGGCCAAGCAGAGCCCAAGTTTACAAGAATGCAAACTGCTTGGTTTAAAATAATGTAGCCCTCTTAGAAACGCTTTTGCTAAACTAAGATCCATGACCACGTTCTCAGCTTTTATCAAAGATTGGTATAAACAAGTACCTTCACAAAATGCATTTATTTATTATTTAAATAAAATTTGTTTTTTTCTTCTGCAAGCAATTCATACTCATTGTAAACAAGTTGGAAAATGCAGAAAAGTAAAAAGAAGAAAAATTTCACAGGTAGTCCCGTTTGCCAAATAATATGATTTATTGCCACTCTTTCTTTGTTCTATGAAATTAGTTTTAAAAACCTCAAGACAGGATAACAAACATAATTTACAAAGTATATATTTTTGTAGGAAAATAATACTGAGGATATTATTTATGTCATTTTAAGTACTTCATATAAGAGTCTACACAATTTCTTGATAGACTATGTAATGGGGGGGATGGTCTCTTCTGACTGTATGGTTTCTTTTATCAGACCAAACTGTATAGAGGATCATCTTATTTCTATATTTTACTTAGTGACAAAAAACTCAGACTAATTATGTATCCATTTTTCGTAATGTTCTTTCCTAAGAACATCTTCCTTTTCTGCCTCTCTTTTCGTGTGATCTCTGTTCTCTCTTTTATCTTTATTTTAAACTACCCTGAGTATAAACTATAAATGAGCCTTTTTTTTCCTGTAATAGATAGATGGATTGCCTGGCAAGCAAAAACATAGTCACTGTTTTACTTATCCTCCGGTGGACATGCAAAGGCTGAAACCCAATATTAGCCAGAGGAGAGGCACACACAGGGTGAGGGAGAGAAATATACAAGACACGGAGTGTCTGCAAACTGCATAATTAACCCATATCACTCAGATTTGGCTGGGTGCAAACAGTTCATACAAACATCAAAATAATTGGAAGCAGGGAAGATAAGCAAAGTAACGTTGGGTGAGATAAGTTCACTTTCCACACATGCTGTTTCCTGTTATCTCCCACCTCAAACCCCGCTGTGTCTAAAAGGGGACTCGCTTTTCCTTGCAGGTGACTCTTGGTTATTCCGAACAGACTCAAAATAGGAGACTGCAACTAGTTGGCTGCTTGTGTGTATCCCAGGCTGCTGTTGACCTGAAGAGTCCGTGCAGCACGAAGCTGTCATGGTGGGCTCAGGTCACCTTGACAGGTGAGTGACAGGAGAAGCTGGGGATGAGCAGGGAAAGGGGATGGAGCGGAGAAGGTGGTGCATTTTAAGGGCGCAGAGGGCAAAAATTTAAAAAGAAAAGAAGAAGCTGGGCTCGGTGGCTCAGCCTGTAATCCCGCGCCTTGGGAGGCTGAGGTGAGTGGATTGCCTGAGCCCGCGGGTTCGAGACCCGCCTGGGCAACTTGGCGAGACCTCGTCTCTACAATAAATCAAAAAAAAAAATCAGCCCGGCATGGTAGCACGCCCATGTAGTTCCAGCTACTCGGAAGGCCGAGGCGGAAGGATCGCCGGAGCCCAGCAGGTCGAGGCTGCGGTGGCCGGGAGCGGCCACTGCACTCCAGTCTGGGTGACTGAGTGAGACTCCAACTCAACGAAAAAAAAAAAAAAGAAAAAGAAAAGAAAACATTCACAAGTTCAGAAAATAAAGAGGGAAACAACGTTCAATGCGAGTCATAGAATCTACTGGAAAGGTCTGTGCCAGAACATTTAGAACAATGGTTAGCTCTTGGTTGCTGGGCTGGGATTGGCTGTGCAGAGAAGACAGGAGGTAGATGGGAATTTTGTTGGAAGATTGGGGAATTTCTAAAAGACTGAGTGTGATTTGGATAGACACAGTTTCAACCTCACACATGGAAGATCTGGGAGAAAACTATCAGTTGACAATCGGAAGAGTAAAGTTGTAAAAATGATCGTGTTTTGCGATCACCATACTGTTTTTGTATATGCTAACGTTGTTTACTTTAGAAATTAAGATGCATTCGTTTAGAATAAGAAATATGTTTTTAGAGCTATTTCAAAGTTCTTTTGGATGATGGGAATATTTAAAAACTCAACAACCAAGTGGGACTTCATTCATTCATTCCATCTTGCAAATATTTACTGAACAATGTGCCAAGTTTTTTGACCTCCCTATGGGGACACTTCCTAAGAGGTACACCGTCACTTCCTGTGTAACTTTTGGTAAGTCATTTAACCCGTCATGAACTTCACTTTCTAACATTAAAAATGGGGATAATAATATGCTCAACCCACTCATCAGGATTTCTAAGGTTTAATAATGTGACTGGCTTATTTCACTCAGCATAATGTCCTCAAGGTTCATCCATGTTGTAGCATATGACAGAATTTCCTTCCTTTTGAAGCCTGAAACATTCTGTTATGCACACACACCCACACAAACTTTTTTCAGTTATTATTTCTTTGAGTTGGAATCTCACTCTGTTGCCCAGACTGGAGTGCAGTGTCATGCTCCTGGCCACCGCAGCCTCGACCTGCTGGCTCCGGCGATCCTTCCGCCTCAGCCTTCCAAGTAGCTGGAACTACAGGCGTGCACTACCACGCCTGGCTCATTTTTTTATTTATTGTAGAGACGAGGTCTCCTCAAGTTGCCCAGATGGGTCTCGAACCAGCAGGCTCAGGTAATCCACTCACCTCAGCCTCCCAAAGCGCGGGATTATAGGCTGAGCCACCGAGCCCGGCTTTTTTCAATTATTTTGAATAAATATCTGGAAGCAGGACTGCTGGATCATAAGTATTGCTGGATCATAAGGTAGTTCTGCTTTTGATTTTTTGAGGAACCACTATACTGTTTTACATAATGGCTGTACCAATTTACATTCCCACTAAGAGTGTACAGAGGTCCAATTTCTCCACATCCTGATCCACACTTGTTGTTTTCTGTGTTCTGGTTCTGTTTTGTTTGTAATAGTCATCCTCATAGGGGTGAGGTACTATTTCACTTTTCTTTTGATTTGCATATACTTGTGGGTCATTTGTTCGTCTTCTTTAGAAAAATGTCTATTCAAGTCCTTTGCCCATTTTGCAACTGAGTTCTTTGATTTTTTTGCTAGTAAGTTGTAGGAGTTCTTAATATAGTTTGAATGACAATCCTTTCACAGATAACAGATCTATGGTTTGCAAATATTGCCTCCAATTCCAAAGGTTGCCTTTTATACTCTGCCGATTGTTTCCTTGGCGGTGCAGACACCCTTTAACTTGATACGGTCCCTCTTGTCTGACTTTGCTTTCCTTGCCACTGGTTTTGGTGCCGTATGTAAGAAGTCATTTACAAGACCAATGTGACAAAGCATTTTTTCTATTTATTTCCTAGGAGTTTTATAGTTATAGCTCGATTTTTAAAGACTGCCTAATCATCCACTGGCGGCATCCACCTTAATTTGTTTAACGAATAGTCATTAAATGTATAAATTGTTTCTGAGTTTGGGCTAGTTTAAGTATTCCTATGATAAACATCTTTGCATTTAAAGTTCTTTGCACCTATCTGTGACTATTTCCCTGCGATAAATTCCTGCAGAATTGGTGAGCCAAAAAAACATTAAAAAGTCAAAGCCTTTGGCTATTTCTGTATTTTTACCACAGTACAGCCTTTGACTGGTGTTAAAAAATGAAAATATGTATCAGGAATGGCAAAGGCCAAGTAGAATTGACTCCAAATGCCATGGTTTATCAAGTGCACATCACACTTCAGATAGAAATGATCCCAATGGGGAAGGACTGAAGGACTTTCAGAGGAAGCATAATGGCATTTGCAAAAGCCCTCTGGTGAGTGAGAGACAACATGAAGGGCCTGATACCTAATCAGGGACTCATAAAAAAAAACAGTGTAAGATGAAAGGATTAGTGTCAGGGTGAGCAAAGTTTTGTGGAAAATGTAAAGGCAGCAATAACTACAAAAAGGCTTACAGTCTGGTTTATGTGGGAGTGAGATCAAGACAGGATAGGCCACTTGTTTGCTGTTATCATAAAATCCTTGCCTACAACAGGGAAAAAAAGCAAAATTACTCTGTTTCTCCTTTCTTCTTTGTTCCTATTATGAACAAATTATCTACAAGTGGAAAAGAGTGAAGATATTGCAAGAATGTCCACGTCAGACGAGTTAAAGCCTTTTATCCTTCTGCCTCAGCCTTCCAAGCAGCCAGAACTACAGATGCACGCCACCATGCCCAGCTAGTTTTTGCGATTTATTTTAGAGACGAGGTTTCATCAAGTGGCCCAGGCTGGTCTCATCCCCCCAGGCTCAGGCAATCCTCTCGCCTCAGCCTCCCAAAGTGCTGGGATGACAGGCTGAGCCACCACACCTGGCCCATCAGAATATATTTTGAGTAGACATTCAAGAAAGGTGGGGGGGTTAAGGGTGGAGAAAATGATGACTGTAGACTTGTAACCTTGTCCTTACTTCAGGAAAGACACCTGGGCAAAGCATTAAAAGAAGGATTCTGCAGCATTCTCTAACAAAATACGATGGGGGATACTCCCCCAAAATGGAATGATCTTTTGGAGGGTGGGCCCCTCGTAGGACAGGCTTCCCCTGCTAGGCAAGTGTTCTAGGAAGCCATTGGCATCAAGGTAGCAGCTAGCATTGTTGTGAGAGGCTGTGTTCAACTTCAGTTAATTTTTTTTTTCGGGGAATCTTACAACGTGATTGCCCATTTCATGATGGGTGATTTATGAGAGCACCTATACGCTGAGTGTTCAGCAGTTTTTGACCCCAAATGGCATGATCCCCATGCCCCATCTTCCCTAGTCACTGGATCTAACCTGAGCGAAGCTTTTTTGTTTCCCCCTTGAAAAAAGTCCTCAGTAGCCAGGCTTGGTGGCTCAGCCTGTAATCCTGCGCCTTGGGAGGCTGAGGTGAGTGGATTGCCTGAGCCCGCAGGTTCGGGTTCAAGACCTGCCTGGGCAACTTGGCGAGACCTCATCTCTACAATAAATCAAAAATTAGCTGGGCATGGTTCCATCTACTTGGAAGGCTGAGGCGGAAGGATCGCCAGAGCCCAGCAGGTCGAGGCTGCGGTGGCCGGGAGCGGCCACTGCACTCTAGTCTGGGCGACAGAGTGAGACTCCAACTCAAAAAAAAAGTCCTCAGTGCAGAAGAGGTGAAACGAAAAATGGCAGAAGCCCTAAAAGGCATCAAAACAGACACGTTCGAAAACTGTTATTTCATCCAATGGAGAGAGTCCTTTGAAGGTGACTGGCGTTTAAGCATGTAAGAATAAATATACGATTTTTAATAAATTCCAGTTGTTTGGGGTCCCCCTCATAAGTCATTGCTAAGATCCTGAGAAATGGGTCAAGCTAATGGGGCCACAGCTCTTCTGTGCATGCCTCTGTGCTCTATCAGATGCCACTTTCTCTCCTGAGCCAGCGCAATCCCGCTGCCCAGGCCTGAGTGGACAGCGTCCATCAGAAAGAGACTCCCCTTCCTTTGGGCAGAAATCATCTTCTGCCACAGCTGGATTTCAGCCTTCCCTGACCGCTGTGGGCCGGTGCCTTTGTTCAGAGCCAAGATTCTATAAAGCCACACTAGAATGGTGGAGCATCTGTGGTTTGGAGCGTGGCTGTCTGATGGGTTTGGATTAATGCCAGATCTACCGATTACCAGCTTCGTGACCTTCCTGTGGCATCTCCTCTCCTGTAAAACTGATGTCTTAATGATGTCTTCTCTGCCTAGCTTGTTTGGGAAGAAAAGCTCTCCCAAATAACACTGAGTTTCAATGCAAGGAAGATTTTCTTTTAAAAATCACTGATGGCGTCAGGGCCCCATAAGGCAGAGTTGGGAAGGCTCTTGTCTCGTCTTCGCTTGTATTGTGTGTCCTAATCCTAAGAGCTTTGGAAAAGACTACATACATTTTAAAAACTGAACATGTGGTGCTGGTGTGAGCAGTGGATGGATTGTGCTATTTACAGGATAAGCCCCAGAGAGAAGTAGGATGTTTAAAACAAGCACACAGCTGCCCGGGAAACCTTCTGGTAGACCTGCCTTGAGTCGCATTTTGCTTCAAACAGTGAAGTCAAATGGGATTGCTTAGTGGCTGCAAGGATAAAGGATCTTTCCCAATCACCAGAGGGAAGAAGTGATTTAAAAACTGGTGTCGGCAACCCCTCAGGTCCCCTCCCGCTGTGGGAGCTTTTCTGTCCTCTCAATAAATCCTGCTTTCTAAGTAAATAAATAAAATAAAAACTGGTGTCCACTAAATATGTTGATTATTTTCTATGACCCTTTGAGCATTCAGTTTTATTATTTTTTTTAAACCTGGGAATCCATTTGAATTTGTTTCCCTTTTTGGTTTTTAAAATTTTTATTTTGGGCACAATTCAGCATTAGGTATACAAATGGTCACTGTACAGGTAAAGTTTGGACCTCACTTTGGTCCCCATTTCACCTGGTCTGAGATCAGGTACCCATATTGATGAAATGTGGCTCCCCGCCCCACCCCTGGCAGTTTCCCATTACTGTCAATCCCCAAAGTTGTTATTTTCCAAGTGAGTTCAGATCATAGATTTTTACCAACATGTATAATGAAAGGCCTTGATTAATAATATTTCCACAATAATTTCTCATTTGCTAAGTTACATAGCTCAAAGGGTAGGCTTAGCATAGATATGACATTTTGCTAAAAAGTGAAATTCCTGGATTTTCATTTGGCATAAAACAAAAAAAAATTGGTCATTAAAAATAACGGTTTTTTGGGCAGGTCACAGTGGCTCAAGCCTGTAGTCCCAGCACTTTGGGAGGCCAATGCTAGAGGATTGCCTGAGCTTAGGGGTTACTAGCCTGGGTAACTTGACCTCATCTCTACAATAAATCAAAAAATTAGCCTGGCATGGTGGTGTGAACCTGTAGTTCCAGTTACTTGGAAGGCTGAGGCAGAAAGATCACCAGAGCCCAGTAGGTTGAGGCTATGGTGGCCATGAGCATGCCCCTGCACTCCAGCCTGGGCAAGAGTGAGATTCCAACTCAAAAAAATAAAATAAAATAAATAAGTAAATAAATAAAGATCTTTTATCAATAAGACTGTCTATTTGAAGTTTTAGTATAGTCTTAAAACATTTCAAATATCTCTCTTACTTTAAATAACAAGGCATGCAGCTATTGGAAAAAGGAAATAGTGTTGAAAATCTAAAGCTAGAAACAGCTTGTTAATAGAGCAATATTCTGGCATAAATGATATACAAAAAGTAGCTGTGTCTGGAAAAGTGGGTAAAAAATTTACTATTCCAATACAGAAACTTGCTATTAAAGGAATTTGGGTGAATCCATTTACCATAATAATAATAATAGTAACAAAAAAACCAGAAAAAGCTTTTTAACAAGAGAATTAGCATTTCCTGACCTATCTATATTATATTTTTGCAGATCAGTTTTTCTTTAAGTGTAAAACACTAAAAATAATAAATAAGCTACATTCTAAAAATCTAAAAACTCTTCAATGTGTTTTATCTTATTTATTCTACGAGACAGAGTTTAGGAAAGTAGCTGCCTGGGATAGCACTGACGCATATGCAGTTATGAAATTATGAAAATGTGACCTTGGCCAAAGCTTTCATTTTCATGGCTCCTGTTTTTCTTATCTTTACAAAAAGGAAGTTGGACTAGATGAGAGGTTTGATACGAACATCTTTCTCCTTTTCAAAACATTTAAAATCAGATCATTCATTACATGACGCGTCATTGAAATCCTTACCATCCTTCTTTTTAAATAAACTCTACAGAATAGTTTTAGATTTCCAGAAAATTTGCAAAGAGAGTTCAGAGAGTTCCTACACACTCCTCACTCAGTTTCCTCTGTTGTTAATGTGTTATATTATGGTAGAACATTTGCCATAACTCAGAAACCAATGCTGGTCAACCGCTACTCGCCAAATGCCATCACTTAGCTGCATTTCAGCAGTTGTTTTCTAAGGTCATTCTTCGGTTCCAGCGTCCCATCCAGGATGCCAAATTACGTTTAGTCTCCTTAGTCTCCTCTGGTCAGTCACAGGTCCTCAGAGTCTCCTCTCTTCTGATGACCCTCACAATTTTGACAGGTCAGATGTTTTGTAGAAAATCCCCCAGTGTGGGTTCGTCTGATATTTTTCTCATCATTAGACTGGGTTGTGGGCTTGGGACAGGAATGCCACAGGGGTAAAGTGGCATCTTCATTGCATCCTACCAAGGACACATGCTATTAAATGACTTGTCACAGATGATGTTGACCTTGCTCACGTGGCCGCAGATGGTCTGCCAGGTTCCTGCACCATAAAGTCACCTTTCCCCTCTCCATCCTCTGCTCTTTGGAATCACTGCACCTAAAGTAAGTCACTCTCCAGTAGAAAAGAAAGATACTCCATTTTGCCTCCTATTTCGAATTCTTCTGGAAGGAAGATTTGTCTCTCCTTCCACTTTATTTATGCAATGCTATAAGTCTTAGTAAGGACTTGGGAGGATTTTACACCTTGAGTTACAATCCAATGTTACTTGATTGATTTTGTTGCTCAAATGGTTCCCACTTTGGCCATTGGGAGCCTTTCCATGCTGGCTCCAATATTCCCCTGAAATGCCCTAATCCTTTCATTCTTTGAGCACTTTTTAACTTTCAGGCTCTACAAGATGCAATTTTTAAAGTCTCTCGCCCACAGTTACATAGTGAGCCTATAAACCTTGCTATTTTGGAGGATGACCCCAAACAAGAGCCATGTACAGGCCTGCTTAACTCCATCTAGATCCCCTGAGAGTATAAACAATTTGAAGGAGAGGCCCCTTCTGACCTTTAGGTCCTTGTGCAAGTCTGAAGACTACAACTTTGAGACCATTTAGCCAAGGTGACTCAGAGAAAGAGAATTGCCAAGACCATGCCCTAGGGCTTCCTGCCTGTAGCGTAGACTAGCCAGTTTGAAGCTGTTTTGCTTCATTCCAGACTCCATATGTTTGTTCAGTGGACCTGTAGATGTGTGCCGTTGGTCATGGGTTTAAATGAGTTAGAAAGCAAAAATAGTTAAATCCAGTGAAGACTGCCCAACGGATGCTTTGGTGCGGAGGTGAAGGGGAGACAGGGAAGAGAGTTGAGATACAAGCCACATTGGAATTGGGACAGGGGAAGTGGCAGAGTCGAATTTATATATTAAAGCAGATGATAAACTACCCTCATAAGCTCCTAAACACACCTCAGTTGGTTCCTATCATGGATTGATGGGGAACGGCAGGGAGCACATCTGTCCCCACAAAACGAGACAAAGGGGTGACTGCTGGCATGCCCTAAGCCAGGGGTTCTCAAACCCTCCATGGTCTGCCTCATATTCTGTTATAAGTTTCTGATTCAGTAGGTCTGGGATGAGACCCTGACAACGATATGCATTTCTACAAGTCCCCAGGCCATGCTTACACTGCAAATCTGGGACTGCACTTTGAGAGCCACCACTGTTAATCATTGAATGGGTCAGAGGCATAGTCAGTATTCTAACCCTGTGTCCTGACACAGGTCACCAGAATAGTCCTGTGTGAAAACGCAAACACAGAGATTCGTCATCAATTTCCTTCAGACAAACTAAAAACCTGCGACTGTCGGTTATCTCTAAACCGAGACGGGTGTGATTGGGAAATGATTCAGACTGGTGGGGAGTTGAGGGAGGGAGACACCAAAGACATTTCTTTCAATTTCCCATTTCCACAGGGAGGTCATTTTTTTACACAAAGTTATTTGACAGACACATATAATTGAGAAAACAGAGAATATAATATGTATTGAAGCATCCATAAACCTTGACAAGACCAGTTAAGTTACTATTTGGCAAATCACCTCTCTAGATCACAATAACCTACATGCAACATCAGTAAAGTGGCTGGAAAGGTATTCCTAGCCGGAACATTCTGTTGTTGAATTTAACATATTCAGTAGATGTTTATAGAATGTCTGTTTGGGGGCCAGGCTCTGTATTGGGCACTGGAAATAAGGTCATGAATAAGACCGACATAAAACTTTATAGTCTAGTGACAAAAAGAAAAAAAATAATTATAGTAAATTCTGATAAGCATTTTGACGAGGGAAACACAGGCAGTGTGACACTAGTCAGGACATGGTGTTCTAATCCTGGCAGCTCCTCTCAATAACTGACAGCCAGGAATCTTCTGGCTTCTCTTTCACCTGCTACAAAGTCAACGTTGTAGCCACCTTCTAAGCCACCCAACTACCCCTTTCAGTCACTGCAAGGATAAGGCATGACCACCAAAACCAGAAGTTATCAATGTCAAAAACATCCAACACACATTTCTCTTTTCCCAAAATCTGAGAACCAGAATGATGTATTTCCCATTCTAACAGAACCAACCTTTCTGTTGCCATTTTCCTACCTAATATATATTTTTTTCCTTCCAAAAGAGCTCACCATAATTGGAAAAGTGAGCTATAACAACCCAGAGCAATCCATTAACTCTGTAGCCCCGAATCCAGAAGTGCCAGTTGCGTGAAACTGTATTAAGAACAGTGAATAGGTGTCGTATAACCAATCAACTGATAATGTTTGCCTTACTCGTGAAGACAAGACTTGAATTATCATTAGTTATGAAGGCTCCAGCTTCATTAAAAACACTATGCTTTCAGTGGGCTACTTACACCAAGTATAAACCGCATGTTACTATTTCTTGCCTTATTTAGAGAATACGTTACTTAACTGGTTTGGTAGGTTTCATAAATGAATTCTTGATGCAGCAGTCCTACAAGAAGCCCATCTTCTCCTCGGTAAAAACAGCATTGTGTTATTCTAAATTGACAGCTTCAAACCACAGTCCCATCTTAATTTCTGGAGGAAGTCGGGGAGGATTGTAGGCACTTGTTCCTTCCTTTGAAGTACAGTAAACCTGAAGGTTTTGCTCTGACAAATCAGATGACATCCACAAAAGCACTTTGTAAATAAGACTGATAGAAATATTAACTACTGTAACGCGTGTTGAAAGGTAGGTATTCAGTGAACAGGACTTAATTTCCTATAAATAATTTTTTTTTCTCATGGTACAACTCAATGGCCTGTTTGGGAGTTGTAAAAAATGTGTATTTGTTAAGGATATACATAAAAATAGAACAGTCGCATTATAATCCTTTCTCAGCTTTGGAAAAGGAAGAACCTCAGGGTCAAGAAAACTCAGATGAAAGTTTTTGTTGCTGCTACGGTTTGCTTTTTGTTTGCTCGCTTCTTTGGAATTTTAAAATATCACAGAAATCATGAAATCTTACTGCACCAAGTAAAATAAAACAGGGGTTTATAAAGAAATAATTTGTTAACTCTTCTCCATCCTCAACCTCCATCTCTAGAAGAATGTCAAGTGTCCTTAGCATCCTTCCACGTAGTTTTCTCAGTTCCCGTAGACATGTCTCTTCCTTCCATCTCTCTCCCTTTCCATGTCTTCCTTCTCCCTTTCTCTTCCCTCTCTCCATTCTTTTATTTTTCTTCATTTTTAATGAAAAGAGAATATACCCTATATTATTTACTGTGCCATCTTTTTTTACTTAACCTATATGCATTTTTTAAGAGGCACATACTTTATCTTATTATGTGAAAATCGTTCTTTTTAATAGGCATATTGTACCCCAAACTACAAACACACTGTTGTTTGTTCAAGCTGTAATCTATTGATGAACATTTGGATTTTCTTTTCTTTCTCTCTTCCTTTCTTTTTCTTTATTTGCTTTTTGGGGAGAAAGAGTGGAGGGATATTATAATCGTTTTCTTTGTCAGTGAATTTCCTTGCATATACAGCTCTATGGTGTCCGCAACTCATCCTAGAGAAACTACTACACACCTCATTGCTGATTGTCACTATAGTCACCTTCGAAGTACTCTTAGGAAGCTCTGCACCAATGCCAGTGCCTAGTTCACCTGCTCAAGCAGTTCTGGAACTCCTTCTCTGCGATGACCATCAGAGCTGTCGTTGTATTATCCTTGCTGCCCTGAATGTCATCCAATGTCTTCCTTTCAATATTTCCTTTATCTTTGGGTAGAGAAAAAAGTCACTGGGAGCCAGAGCAGGTGAGCAGGGAGGGCGTTCCAATACAGTTATCTGTATGGTGTTGCCAACGTAGGCGCACGGTGGCAAGTTCGCAAACTTCATTGTCAGACCTCAACAAATAACAACGCCTGCTCTGATGGCCATTCCAGAAAAAGAGTTGCAAAGTTGCTTTGACGGGCGGACTAGGCACTGGCGTCGGTGCATAGCCTCCCAAGGAGAGTATTTCGAAGGTGACCGTAGTGATATTCAGCATCGAGGTATGTAGCACTTTTTCTAGGATGGTTCGCAAAACTGATCGTCAAATCTTGTATGTGCTAGGCTCCCAAAATGAGATTTTAATTATTATTTTGAAAACAAGAGAATACCTTCAGAATTTTGGCAGCAGAAAATAGAGCTTGTGCCTCATATTAGATTATCTCTAGACTGGAGGAAACGGTGTACTATAAGTTATTATACTATAATATGCATATGATTGCTATTATTTGAGCAGCAGGATATCCATGTTATAATGAGAGCCTTCAAGACAGGTTTTGATTATGTTATTATCATGATTACTTGCCTCTCGAAGTCTAGCCTTATCACATTTTTACATTAGATGTAAATGTGAAGTAGGCAGTGATAAGACTAATTTAGCAATAACTATAATTATTCATAGTAACTATGATTCACTGTTACAATCACTCACTATTTTATCCTTCAGACTAATCTCCTATCAAGCAGATTTTCATGCCGTATATATTACGTTGAGATTAAAAATGGTTCTTTCAACTTCCAGGTAACTAAGTTTTCCTCTTTGTGAATTGTCACCCAACTCTGACAGATGGTCCTCTTCATGGTGAGGACTAGAAGCATGCTGCAGAGTTCTGAGATTTAGGTCGTGAATTCGAGTTTGTAAGTCAAATCCTACACGAAAAGCACCAGTCATATAATAGAAAAGCAGCTGCACGCTGAGGATTTTGTCAAGAAAGCTTTGAAAACCTAGATGCCCATTTTTAAAGTGCCATGTCTTAAGAATCGGGAGGATTTTAAAATCACATTTTCCTAAAGGCTTACAAACAGTCGGCAACGTCAAACCTGCTTAAACTGGAAGCTGTTGAAAAATACAAATATTGTGATCGTGTGTATGTGTTATCTTCTGCTTTGTAACAAATAATCCCAACCATTAGTGGCTTACAATGAAAAGCATCGTAGCCTCACACAGCTTCTATGAGTCAGGAGTTCCGGAGCATCTTAGCTGGGTGGTTCTGACTCGTTATCTCTTGCTGTCAAGGTGTAATCCTCCAATTCCCCGGTCGAAAGCGTCCCCTCATTCCATTTGCTCAGCTAACAGATTCCTGGCCTCAGCCCTGGCCTCTCCCCTACTTCCCGGACAAGGGCCTTCTCCTCTCATCCATTTCCTCTTAGCTATATGCTCGGACCAGACAACCTATGAACTGGGTTTTTCTAACAAAGCCTCTGGCAAGATAAAAGAAGAGAGTGCGCTCACAGGCAAACACGCTGGAGACGGATGCTGGGATTGCTCTCTGGTCCAGGCAGCTCCGCCGCACTGACTCTTATCAGAATTGCAGATGACTCAGTGGGCTCAGCTGAGTGTGTTTAATGATGGGGTGAAATCCTGGAGTTCAAACAGCGTGCAGACAAAAATTTGTATGTTCGTGTGATTATATTATTTACAACAAGCCTCACGTGATGGAATTTGGTAATTGTCAGTGCTGTGAAATGGCAGTCCTTTTTCCTTTGACCATTCCCGCGGCAGCCATGTAATTTGTCATACTAGCTATCAAGCAGAGCCTCAGAGAAGTGGAAAGACCAACAAAAGCCTATGTGCACACTGTCTCCACATTTCTATCACCCGTTATTAAATCAATTATTAAGGCTCAGTGTAGAGTAGGTGTCTCTGGGTGGAATAGCGCTTTTTTCCTCTGGAAACTGTTGTCTGGGGCTTCCTTAACTCTTTCCTGGTTAAACCTTTTTAGCTCTCTTCAGTGTGAATACACATACCAGGGGTGCCAAAAAATGAATACACATTTTAAGCGATATTGTCTGTGGATTACTTTTAGTCCGCCGTCATCGGAAGCGTCTGGACGCTGATGGGAGCCACTCTGAGCACCTCTTATAATTGCAGAAGTCAGATGTGACTTGTATTCATCTTTTGTTATCGGTATCTGTTGAGTATTACCATTTTAATACAGTATTTTTCACTTCTTAACACGTGTATATGTTTTGGGGCACCCTCTGTATTTCTCAATGAAATAAAGTAACATAGAACACAATAGGAAAAATAATCAAATAAGAATGAAGTCTGGAAACTGACATGGAGGAAATGTTTCGTGACTTGTAAATAGCATAAATACGCAAGCCTTGGCAAGACTAACACATAGTGTATGGAAAAAGGTTTAGAACATGTTAACCAATATTATTACGAGTCAGAAACTGGGTGAAGTGGGACACAGATTCCATAGGATTGTGAATCCTCAATGTGTAAGAGACCCAGAATTAGGAGCAAGCACGTAACAAACACACAAACAACGCAAGATAGAATCTGCTCAGTCAGGAGAGAGCAGCACAGCTCTGTAATGAGGGACACCATCTAGAGAATGTCATGGTTTTCTTGCCTTGACCGTGAAGGTTGAGCTCAGAAAGTTTAGCAGGTCTTGTCCTGAGCCCCTCGCATTGGCGAAAGCAGTGCCTCACGGCTTGGCACCTGGAAGGCTGTTTCTGACTTGTGCTTTCTTGAGGTAAGGAGGTTGAGGCCCTGCCAGGGAAGGCGAGGGGGGCACATAACATCAATAAGGGTACCTGATCTCAAAGGGTACCAGATTAAATGGAGACCAAAGGGGGGACCAAGCTTTACCTATATGATGACTGCTTGTATACCTAAATCTGAATTGTACCTCACGTCTTTAAAATTAAAAAAACTAGCCGGCAAGTTAGCGCGTGCCTGTAGTTCCAGCTACTTGGAAGGCTGTGGCGGAAGGATTGTCTGAGCCCAGCAGATTGAGGCTGTGGTGGGTGTGAGCGTGCCACTGCCCTCCAGCCTGGGCAACAGAGTGAGACTCCAATTAAAAAAAAAAAA